>JAQQPU010010694.1:0-29606 GCA_029168905.1 Artemia sp. Kazakhstan ARC1039 | reverse complement strand
GGGGGGTTTGGGGGGCGGCAGCCCCCCAACTGTACCTCCTAATCCCTGTACGTTTTAAGGTTCGAACTTGTGACTCAGCCTCTTTAACTCTTTAGAAAACATAGTTTTTTTCAAATAAGTACAAGTAAGTAGCTAGAAATTTAAGCAACCTATTAACTAATCGATTGGTACTACAGCATCATCTATTTCTTTGAATTACAAAAATGCTGAGTCAAAGAGTATGGGTAACTTCTACATCTTACTACATTCGAAGACATATTAACTATCTTAATAAAATAAACATAAGAAACAAAAACAAAATTAATAAACAAACCAGTTGGTATGTATACGCATATCAACTCCCAAAATAAAAACTCAGTGAGCTTAATATGGCTCACAGCTTCATTTATAGGCAAATCATAATTTAATAACCTTCATAATTATTAACTTTTCATATAACCTCTAAAAAAATTCCAAACATTACAATTAAGTAGCTAGAAATTTAAGCAACCTATTAACTAATAGATTGGTACTACAGCACCATCTATTTCTTTGAATTACAAAAATGCTGAGTCAAAGAGTATGGGTAATTTCTACATCTTACTACATTTGAAGACATATTAACTATCTTAATAAAATAAACATAAGAAACAAAAACAAAATTAATAAACGAACCAGTTGGTATGTATACGCATATCAACTCCCAAAATAAAAACTCAATGAGCTTAATATGGCTCACAGCTTTATTTATAGCTACTTACTTGTAGTGTTTGGAATTTTTTTTAGAGGTTATATGAAAAGTTAATAATTATGAAGGTTATTAAATTATGGTTTGCCTATAAATGAAGCTGTGAGCCATATTAAGCTCACTGAGTTTTTATTAGAGCATACCACACAATGATAAGACCTTTGCTAAGGCTCTTCTATCAATAGAATCAAATGCTTGCTCATAATCAAGAAAACTGAGGGCCAAAGGTGTCTGAAATCTAAGGCACTTCTCAATTATTAACGTAAGAGTTAAAATTTGGTTGACACATGCTCCACCTTTTCTAAAACTACACTGTTTTTCTCTTAAAACTTTTTCTACTGCATTCTTCAGTCTAAAAAGTATCATCATACTAAGTAACTTGCTACCTATATGGACCTCACTAATACCCTGATAATTAATTGGTGTACCCCGTTTTATTTCAAATAACTATGAATAACGGAACAAATAAATTTTTATCATATTATTTTATTGCTAGATATACCCTGGAGTTATCATAAGCACGAAAGTGATTAGAAGGCAACTAACACCCCTTCCACGCCCACCATTTCCCCAAACACATCTAATCAAAATTTTGAAATACCCATTGTATTCAACGTAGTAGAGTTCAAGCGAGAAATTATGTTTTGAGGAGGACACTCCCCCCACAGGCTTCAGGTCAAGGGTTTTAAGTTATGCCCTGGGGACATATAAAGTTTTTATAGAAAGTTTTGTCATAAAAACTTTAAAAAGGGCTCATTCGATTGGAAATTCAAAGGGATACTGCCCTCTTTGATTTTCAAAAGTGATTGAAGGGCAACTAACCCCCCTCTTACACCCACCTTTTCTCCAAACACATCCAATAAAAATTTTGAGATAGCCATTTTGTTCAACATAGTTGAAAATTCTTGAAATTAGGTCTTCAAGGATTGTGACCCCCTCCCCCTCCCCAAAGCTATCAGGTCAAGGGTTGTAAGCAGTGTAGAATATCGATCCCTTTTTCCCCTTGTGCTCAACTAGAACAAAGTAACCGGAACAGATACTGGGAGTCACATACTCCTCTTCCGCCAATCGAAAATCTTCAGAGCAGAACGAGTCGTCAGAACTTTCGTCACACTGGTCCTGCTTCATCTCCGCTTTCGTCACTGAACGTCAGCAATCTCTTGGTAGTTTTCTTCTGAATCTTCGGTTTTTTGGCAGGAGCCGCTTTCTTGCTTTTCTTGAGTTAATTCTTCTCTTTTTTTGCCTTCCATTTGTTTTCTGCAGCTTGGATCGAGTCTTTCACCGGTGTAGAAGTCAATATTTTGGATACTCCAGGCTTCCTGTCTGTTTTTCTGTTTGTAGCTTCCCTTCTTGGCAGGGGTATAATACCTTCTAGCAAAACAAACGAGGTTAAATGGGTCTTAGTACTGGGACTCTGGCTCAACCGAAGCTCCTGCAGATCTGGTATATTTTCGTCAACAGTGGTAGACTGATTTCCCGGCTCAGTAGTATCTTCTCGTCACAAAGCAGGAAGAAAGTCTGACTCTTGCCACACTCCAGCATTCAGCGGGAAAATTCCAGGCTTTGAGAATCCGCTAGTGATGTTAGTCTGAGAGAAGGCCTTAGGAAAAGCAACCCACAGTAATTCACCAATCTCTTATTCAATCACTGCTCAACAAGGGTGAAGTCTCAAACAGTTCTCCATTGCCTGTGACCAGTAAGTCTTTAAAGGTCCATAAACCGAAACGTCGAGAGGTTGCAACCTGGATGATATGTGCGGCGGGAACGTAAGTAAATGCATTCCCTTTTCTTTGGCCAACAAAATTGCATCGTAACTGATGCGATTAAAAGTGCTCCAAATACAGCAAAAATAGATCCTTTGTCTTTCAAGCATTTCCAGGCTTGCCACTTGCTATTCCAGCAGTCCGGGGGGGGGGGCTCCATCAAGAAGCCTTTCTACAAACGGTGCTCATGAGAAAATCAGAAAGGCTGGAATAAATCCTCCCATGGCATTTATAGTGCCCACCATGGTCACCAGCTTTCCTCTCTCTTGGGAAGTCGTAGCACCAAGCTGCTTTACTCCCTTCGGGCTCAGCACTATTTGACACTTGGTCCTGACATTCGTGAGCCAAGTCTCATCAAGGTTGAAGATCCGGCTAGCAGGAAACTTGTATTTTGAATACAACTCTCCGAGATTCCTGTAAAAAGTGTCAACAGCAACACCATTGAAACCAAGATTTCTCTGGATACTTGTAGGTTCCGGTCTTCGAAGCGAAATCGAAGGATGTTTTCTAAGAAAGCCATACAACCAGTCTTTGCCTGCAGACTTTTCTTTGTCCCAGCTTGACGGATATGCAAGTCCGTTTTGTTTTGCCATGAGCCAAGCAAGCTCTCTGGCTCTCGTCATGGAGAGACCATAGTGCATTCGGGCTGCTTGAAGGATGTACGCTTCAAGTTGAAGCTCCTGCTCAACGTAAATACTCGCCTGTTGTCATAGGCGGGAGTGTAATTAAACTCTTCTTTTTCTTTATCCGTTCTGTCACGAAACGCAGTGGCATATCTGCTAAGAGTTGACCGCTTGCCATTGTAAACTTCAGCAGCTGCTCGAAGTGGCACTCCATAAAGGTGAGCTTTTACTGCTTTCTTCATGTCCTCCTCATTCCAGGCGTAAAGCGACGGATCAGCTTTCCTCGTTTTTGGCATTCTAAAACGAAAGAAAGAGTTTTTAGTTTATATACTAAGTTTAAGTTCTTCTAAGGTTATATATTACGTAAGATTTAAATTTAATTGAATAATTAGAATGTGTGGAGCTTCTGATTGTATATAGTTTTTATGGAATATAGAAATAATATATGATTTTGTATGATATTAAGAAAAAAAATTATAGAGTTTAGATATGAAGTATTTGAGACTTAGATTGTAGGTTTTAGATTTGAGGTCTTAGATTTGAAGACTTAGATTTGAATTAGTGGAGTTTATTTTATGAAAAAAATTGAGTAAATTTTCAGGGAATGTAGAAATAGTATAGGATTCTTATGAATTTTTAGGTTATAGATTATAGATTTGAAGTGATTTTTTTAATTATTGTTGGAATTTATTTTAAACTAGTGGAATTTATTTTATGTGTTGAGGGGGATTCGATTGGCCTGGATTGTTAAAAATATTTGATTTTTAGGAGTTTCGTTTAAGATTGTTGAAGCTAACTAATAACACAAGGCCCATCGAGAGTAGAAAAACGAAAGAAAGCAGTCAACCTAAGACAAGAAGCATACTCTTGAAAGTTCTCTAGGCTAAAGAAATCAAGGGTACCCTGGGACACAATGAACTGAACCTGTCCCAGTGTACCCCGGAACACGCGTCCCAGAGTACCCTAACAGTACGAACTTAAGAAAAAATTTAGATCAGCCACTAGATGGCAGAAAAACACAACAAAATTTATACCATCGAAAAGCTCATAAATTTCTCTATCTAATGGACTATAAGCAATTTTCTAGAAGCTGCTTACCTAAGAGTACTGTAGAATTTTGAAAAGCAAAAATGTTTTTCAAAAATCACATAAAAAATTCTTACCTAAATTTTGTGAAAGAAAGTACATGCGACCACTATACTACATCCACAGATAGTCCAAGAGATGGCGTTTGGGTGTGAGTAGCGGCAGACTTTTAGCTTGAAGTTTTCTGTTAAAAATACACGTGTCTCAACGGCCCCGCGTCCCAACGTACCCGACTCTCCCCTAAGTATTGCTTGTTTTATGTTTTTGTTGTTTTTTTTTACTGGAAAACTGAAATATAGTGAAGTTTCCAAAATAGTATATGCTTCAGAAAGGTGCCGTTAAACTGACTTTAAAAGCGTATTAAAAATAATACCTTTGACAATGTTTTATGTCTTACTCGTATTTAGTAAAATAAATTTAAAAAGACCACCAAACAGAAAATATAGGTTTCATCCCTTTTTTCTTTCATTTGTATTTATCATCACTATGTAAAACGAATGGATGACGGAAGGAAAATGAGAAAAAACAAAAAGTCAGAGAACCTTTTTGATATTACGGTTTTTATTCTGGAATCCTTAAAGAAATAAAAAGAAACAGGGTAATCAGATATGGGTTTTGAATTGTGATGATGATATTGGCACATTCGCAATGCTTATTATATTTAAAAAAAACTGACTTTTCCAAAAATTAAGTATTTTCTAACCTTTTTCAGATTATTTTTGCGTGGGCTAGAAGAGAAAGAGTCCCTCTTGTTTCTCTGAAATAAAAGAAAGCATATCAGAAAATTCATATTTTATCAATAAATGGGATAAATATATATCATAATGACCACTTTTGCCTTTTCCCCACTAGTAAGACGGTAAAGTAAAATTTTACAATTTGGTTCAAAGCTTAAGATCAAATCTTATACACTCCATTTGTGTAATTATGTCACTGATAAAAATTTCCGTCAAGCTGTAATTCTGTTTCTTATAAAGATATTTGAATTTTCTCATTTCACTCTTTAGATACAGATTCTTTTCCTGCAAGATTATCGGTCAAAAGGAAAGGCACATAGTGCCTTTCCTTTTGACAGATAATCTTGCAGGAAAAGAATGTGTATCATCTTATAGGCCCTAAAAACAATATATTTCTACGCCCTCTCAGACAAATAAATTTACTGCATAAGGAAAAAGAAGTACCAAAAAGAAGACGTTCCAGTTAAAAATAGTCTTTTTCACTCCTTTAATTCAATTTTGTATTGAAAGGTTCTTCACGAACTTTCAAAAGCAACATTACAGCATTCACTAATTAAAGAGCCATGCGCTATCTATCTATCATTTCTTAGTTCTTTTTTTCTCTATGGTCATTTTGCATTGAAGGGGTAGTCGTTGAAACCTCGTGGGGGACTCATTTAATTGGATAAGGAAAAATTCAAGCGTACTTTTTAAGAGTCAGAGTGATTGAAGTATAACTAGCCCCCTATCGTATTCTTTTTTGCTTTACCACCCTATAACCCCCACGACACCTGGTGCAACTTTTGAGATAGTCACTATGTTGAAATAGTATGGTTTGATAAATATGCTTTCAGGGTGACATAACCCCCTCAGTCTGTGGAGCAAGGGCCGTAAATAATTCAAACTGCTGATTATTTGCACATGGATTTTGTAACGGGAAAAGGGATGATTGTTAAATCTTGGCTGTGCAATTGGTTCACAACTTTCATGGATTGTTCTATGGATCAAATGGATTATGCATTTTATAATGGAATATAGAAAAACTGTTCAAAGAGTTATGGGGCCCCAAAAGCAGGCCCGAAATAGAGCAATACATTTTTGTAATAAGATTGATCTGAAACTTGTGTTTTTAATTTATTAGACTAAAGAAAGCCCAATACAGAAGGAAAATTAGTGAAAAATATTGGTATCCATAAAATAAGGCCTGACAAAGGGTCAGAAAAGGGCTAGGAAAACTAGGATTTTGCTCCTGTGACTTCATATGGAGGAGATGATCGTAGAAACTTGAGAAAGGGCAAATTCAATTAAAAACTGAAAGTTCCTAGTGCCTTTTTATAGAACAAAATTATTAGAGGGAAAAGAGCCCCCTCCTGTGCCCTTATTCGTTACCCAGTCCCCCAAACACCCCATGGTATCAATTTGAAATTTTGGGATAGCTATCTTTTTCAAAAACATCAAAGGTCTAATAATTATGCCTCCAGGGTCAATATCACCAGTTACAGTTCTAGGATTAATGGCCATAAATTAAAATAATTACATATTGCTAGCTAATAGGTTTGTAGTAGAAAAAACGGCCATATGTAGCTTAGAACTCTTAGAGATTGTTCGGTAAGGCAAGATTCTCATAGTTTCCCATGTGCAGAGCCTTGAAAAGACATGTGTACTTATATAAATTAAAGAAGTTGCGTGCAACTTAGTTTTCAGGTCATGTGCAATATCTCGGGAAATGCTTGGGGGATGGATTTGAAGCTTTCAGGGAGTGTTGGTGAGGACCGGCCAAATTGAAGTCAACTATTCACTTGGAGAAGGTGACATGCACCAACCAAGAGAAACTATGTGTATCCAGGTTGCTGAAATAGCTTATCCATAAATCCCAGTAAGATCCAAGGAACGACTTGGGGAATGGTTTTAAAACTCATAGGTACTATTGGGAGAAGGGAAGGGTGAATGTAGGGCAAAGGGACTACAAGTACTGTGTTGGGTTGGGGAAGGAGCTTAACAATATTTATCTTCTATATGCCAAAACTTTTCTTCACTGTAAGTTCCCATGGGACTTAAAATTTATGCGTGATTAAGCAGTGAAGTAAACCAAAAGACGTTATTTTTGTTTGGTTATAAAAATGGTGCAAGTGTAATATCTCGAGAACTTTGTTGGTTTTTAAGCTGAAACGTTTAGGGAGTGTTAAGGGGGTGGAGCTTCAAGTGGGTGTCGAATTGTGACTTAATTTTAGACAGCTAAATTGAAAGTAACTGTATCCAGGTTATCAAAATAGCATATCTACAATGTCTTGGGAACACTTCAGGGGTTTGGAGCTAAAACTTTCATGTAGTCTTAGAGAAGGGAGACAAGAGAAAACAAGGAGAAGAGACAAGAGAAAACAAGAAAGACAAGAGAAAACAAGGAGAATTCATACAAGGTCATGCATGATTTATAAAAGGATAAATCGTACAGTGGGATTCCATTTACTTTACATACAAGAGACGAAAGACCAAACATTTCAGATCTATGCGGAGAATTTATCCATTATGTAACGGCGCTAAAACTTTTTACAAAAGCCAAAGCAAGTTTTGAAGAAATTTAACTATTGATAAATGGTGAATCAGTGTAGGTACTTTTACCCATAGTAATTTTTTGTTAATTCATGATTTTATGAGGAGCGAGCAGTTTGATATTATTTACACTAGCTCTTAATTTTTCAATTGCCAAGGCGACAGTGTTATAACTTGTTATTTTCGTACATGAAGTGTTGCCAAGGTGAAAGAGACTGTTACATCGGGTGCAGTGCCAACTACATTTCGCAAAATAAAATTGGACGGTGATAGTTGTAACTTTATATCAATATTTACATTAGGGGCAACCATTGAGGTATATTAAATATCTAATGATTAATCTTCCCAGCCAAGTGTAAATCTTTAGTTGTCATATCTCTTAGTATATTACCAGTATCAGTGTCCGTTTTATATTTATATCTAACAGCAATATCTCTGAATTTCTAATTTGATATTGGAGTCATCAGCATGAATTTTATATAATTTGCATAATTTGAAAGATTTTTGCTTGTGCTCACCAATGTTCCATTTTTGTTCATACTGATTTGTCTAAATAAATTTTGTAGTTCACAATTTTCATAAGAAAACTCCTCGGCTGTACTTGGTTTTTCATTGTTGTATTTTTTGACAATGACACGCAAATCTATAAATGTTGAAGTCAAATCTATGAAATAAACTTCACTAAAATAAAATTGAAAATGGACGTTCATAGTAACCATGTATTGCACTCACAACAACATTTTCTGCATTGAAAAGATTTAGAGACAAGTTGACCGAAGTATGAGATTCTTTATAAAGTAGATATGCCATTTCTAGAAGAGAATTAATTTTTCGATCTAACAGTTTTTAATTTCTTTATCTTCTTTGATGCTTTATGCTTCCAGGCTGAGTTGAGACTGATGAGGATTGAGATGTTTCTTGCTCTTTTTAAACCTTTTCCGTTTTGTCCTGATTTCAATCGCTCGCCAAAGGATCTTGCGTTGAACCTGAGATTTTATGAAACACTCTCTTTAAAAGCATTCCCAGAGGCCCAATTATTTGGTGTAGAGGTCAAAAAACTGCGGCAACTGGTGCAATATATTTTTTAGCCAAGGGTAGCGCAGAGTAAAATAACTTAGCAAACCAGTTGCCAAGACCGTAACCAGGTATTGAGGCATTACCCCTGTAATAGCCCCTTCCATTGCCTAATTGTCGTGGTCCAAGAGTAACAACATAACAGTCAATATCAGGACAAACAAATTGTTTATCGGAATATCAATCTCACTGAATGGGTTGAAAATGACATTTAATCAAAGCCAAACCTTTTGTTATTGCTAGAAGATCACCCAATCTTTTTATAATGCTAACCAACAGAGCTCCAAATACGAAGTGTTAAATGAAATAAATTGAAGGTGCTTTATTTTGTAGTGGTGAGCGTGTTCGTGCCTGGTTTTTCGTTCAAGAATACATAGAAGGGGACATTGGTTTTACCAACTCTCGATGTCTTGACAAAGGATGCGTAAAGAAGTATACAATTGTCAAATAAGAAGCCGGGTGCGTAGTCAGTATGGATAACGTAATCCTTGCCACTGAAATATTTTACTTTGATAATATGATCTTTAAAACCATGAACTTCACGTAAATCTTCATGGAGGAAATTTTTTTCATTCTCAAATGGATTGAAAATGTATATTCTCCTCTGTTCTGCTGAATAGTTGAATGTGAAGCCCTCCTTTTTAGGACAATAAATTTTTTGTTATAACTTGACACAAATCAGTCATATTTTTGTATTCACCGTAGGTTATAATAGCATAGGGGTAAAAAGCAGAGTCAAAATTTGCCAACAAACTCTTGTCAGAAAAGCCAAAGGGTCTTACTTTTATATCATATGTCCGATCCTCTAAAAAAAATATCGTATTGTATATGTAAGCATACAATCAGCAAGAAAAACTTCATACCTTTCCTCAAAATTTAATGGCTTGGGAAATTTTTGTCCAAAAATCGCTTCTTTTATTCAAGTCATAATAAAGGGGGTCAGAGACATTGGAAATGAATGTCACATAGAAATCATTAGAAATTAAGAACATATTCAGCGGCAAATAAAGAATCAAAATCAGAGTTTTATCCTAGCCAACTAACAAGCAACTGTCTCTTACCCTTGCGACTTCGGCTCCCTTACCTTTTCAATTTAATACATTCTATTATTTCCAACTTTTTGCAATTTACAATCATAAAACCCACCAAGAATCTCATCATCTTTCATACCACAGAGACGATACGTTACGGGCTTAGTGTCTAGAACTATTGCAACTTCAGTGGACTACAAAATTCCTCTGTTCAAAAATATTTCTTGTTGAATCTATTTGAACAGTATCACCAACACTAATTATTTTCTTCCCAACGTTTTTATTATAGAAAAACGAATATTATAGAAGAACATATTATAGAAGAACGAAGAAAGTTATATTAAAGAAGAAATATTATAGAAGAACGTTCTATTAAGAAAACTATTAAGTGTATTGTTACTATGATGAACTTCAGAAGGACTATGATTTGAAAAGGATCGATGTAAACGTTGATTATAAATCAACATAATTTTATCTAAAGCTTAAATAGAAGCAGCAGTATTTTTCAATGTACTGTATCTTTGAATTAAAAGTCGAATGGTTCTTATCAATTGTGCAGCCAATGCCACCTTTATCGTGCTATGACTATGATACAGTATTGTAGTATATTTCAATAAAAAAACGTTTTTAACTTGTCGATTAACAAATTTACTACCCTGATCTGTCCTGCTCAAATTCAATCTTTCTGGAAGATAGAATCAAGGGCTCTAGTAACATCATTGCTTCTCTTTGAGCGCAATGGAACGGCAAATGCATAGCAACTAAAAACACAAATTGCAAGTAAAATATACTTATATGGTCTATTATGACGTCTTTGAATCTCATCTAGAGTGAAAAGAGTCAACTCCAGCGACTCAAGAAAGCTTAATGGGAGAATTTAAACTTCCAACTTCTTCAATATTTTATAAGTCTGTTTCAAAAATTGATCCGTTTTGAACGTAAATGTGGTATGAAGCGTCCGCTACCCTTTTACATACTAAATGAGGTGAAGAGCTACAATCATTTAATACCCATTAAATCATCACGATAACTTGGTGTGCTATATTTTGATATATCTCGTGATATTTTTTCCTAATTTCCTTAAGCGTTTTGAAACATGTTTATTCCCAATAAAAGGTTTTGGAAAATTTAACAACTTTAAAAATTTATACAGAAGACTATCAAAGAATTCAAGTCTTTTACGATTTGCAATAAAATATGATAGAAAATCAAATAAATTGTAGGACTTGCCTTGGAATTGTAACTTCATTCTTTTTCTCGTCAACTTGTTCATTTTCAGCGAGATAAGTCAAGAGTCTTTTACTTTTCTCACGATACAAATAAGGCAGTACGTCTACGAAACATGCTAAACCTTCAGATAAATCTTCTTCTTGACTTGGCGTCTTCAAAGTTTCAAAAATTTCAGAAGTTGGAGGCTGATCAATGATATTTACTTTGAGTGGTCTTGCGCAGTAAGGTTCATGTTTGTCGACAAGTCAAAGGGCATTTTTAAGTAACATTGATTTTTCATCATTGGCAATTGTTTCAGTGTAAGTAAATTTATCAAGATTATCTTCAAAGTGCTTTTTCGATGAGAGAGTGAGTTTAATTGGCATCAATTTATAGGGTTTTTCTTTTTTTTGAGAATATCGTTTACAACTCCTTCATTTATCGGTAGTAAAAATGAAAAGAAACTACTACCCGCTGGAATAAGTCGTTTTCTTTTAAAATCGTTTTCTTTTTTGCAAGCTAGGGCACGTAAAAGTAAACGATGTTGCTTTTTTTGTTGCCTAACACCTTCTGACAGTTGAACATTACCTTCCGTTAAATTTAAACAAAGTTCTGATAAGAGATTAATGAATTCATTTTCAACACCGCTATTGAGTATAGCTTTCCTGTGCCGCGGTTTTGAATTAACTAGGACAGAAAATAAAAGCTAGTTTTCCTGTAGCGTCTTCAATGTCATGATGGTGACTAATGACCTTTATTAATATTCACGGGTAGATATACGGTAAATTCATTATCAAAAATACCCGTGACAACACATGACTCTTTGGGTGTGTTTTGATTAAGATCAAGTAAAATATATTCATAGGGTTTATTAGAAGCTTGATTGAATGCTGAGAGTAAAAATTTCGGTTCGCCTGGATATATTTGCTTGTTTAAAGTTAAAAGAGAACTTCAATCACGAACAACCCAATAGATGATATAGTAAGTACGATTCAAAGTAAGTGTTCTCATACATTCACTCTGATGAAAGAGATTATGGAGAACAATAGTTACAGAAATTTTTCAATGTGAGACCAGACCCTGAATAATTTTAGCATATCCTGAGACCATTCTTTAATAGATTCAGCCAAATCATCAATAATCAGCCACGAGTTTGGCGCAATAATATTAAACATGTCAAATCCTCGTATGAATTGTATTTTTGGTGCACTAATATTTATTTTATCATAGGCCTCTTGCCATACACTATGGAAATAATTGATATTTTCTGATTTTCTAAAAATACTTGATCACGATTTTGAATTGTTTTTGTGAAAATTTTGTTTTCTCCGACATTGATGGTCCGCAGAGAAATGATCTGAATGGAGTTTTAAAATGATACATTTTCATCAAATGTCGAAATACAAGTAACGAAACCTAATCTCAATCGGTTGAAAAAATACAAAAAAAATGGAATTCATGGTTTCTTTAATAGTAACATATACAATATAATTTCTTAAGAAATACATTTACATGGGACAGTAAAGGAAGAACTTTAACATTAAAAAGCAGTTGAAAATGCCACCGGGTGGGGCAGACGGGCCGGATCGGAAGGTGCTGTGTTCACTACCATGGGCTGGGGCGAACCAGCGTGGTGGCAAGAAAAATAGTTTAGTTTTTTTTGTTATACTGTTTTGCTAAAATAAAATAAAAACAAATAAATATAAACACATAACACATATAAAAACACAAGAAAATAAATAGACATATAAAAACATTAAAAAATGACTTGAAATCCTTAAACTAGAAAACATACTGTTGAGCTGGAGACTGAGAAAAACTGTTTGGATAGAAAAACGAACCCCATCCCTCTCCCCTTGCAAACTATTGAGCTTTCTCCAGACCGAGCCGTTTTCGTTAATATACATAATCAACTCGATCTGAAGTAAGATAGTGATCGTTTGGACCCCTACACTTTCCGATCGTACATAAACTTTGTCCAATATGGCTGTCATGGCATTTTTTCGACTTCAACAGTGTAGTGTCTATATTTTAGAGAGCAAATGGCCATGACCTTCACTCTTGGAACTAAATTATTTTCTACGCAGCTCCTAAAAACACTCATATTGAAATTTTCCTTTACATACTGTGAAGGCAACCCCGTTGCAGAGTTGTCAGATATCCTCTTTCTGTGTTTCTACATAGTAAGACCTAGGACCTGGAAACACACCTTTGGGTATCAGATCACTCTCCTTCTCGAATTTATTCATTAAGAATTGTTTTGGAGCCTGGTGCTTCACTAACTCCGGACAAACAGACTCATCCTAGTTGGTAAGGTTCATTCGGGAGCTAGTGTTCTCACCATTTTCCAAATCATCTAACAGATTATCTGTTTCAACTTTTAACAGGAGTGAATTAGTGTCTCCATAATACACTTAAGCTTGTCCCTACCCTGAACATTGAAGCTTACACATATTGTAATAAATTTCCAACATGAGTTTCTTTGATATTTCCAAAATTTCCCTGCTAGCGGCAATGTTTATTTTAACACTCCTTTATTTCAATATAAAAGTACCATATTGAACTCCATGATCGTGAAAGATGTGATGTTCGGGTCTGCAATGATTCAGGCCCATTTTTGGGTCAGTCACAACGTCATAACGGCTCCTATTGTGCACACTATCGCAAATCTTACCAAAGGTTGAATTTAAAAAGAGTTTATAGCCCTCTCTATTGACCTTTGTTTTTGCTTCAGATTATTTCTTGAAAAAAGTGTTAACAAACGTCTTTATATATGGCTTTTGATTGAACTGGAGGGCTCAATCAATAATTATGAAATTGAAACTGTTGGTCAGCATCCACCGCAAAAGAACGTGATGTACGCCAACATTCTGTTTCCCATGAAGGTCGGCAATAAGCTTTTGTTTTAAAGGTATCCAGTGCATACCCCTCATCCTCTACCAAAGATAAATTGTAGGGAATCAATGAATCCGTGGTCTACGGTCTACTTATGCACGGAAAAACAAAGTCCTTAACCGAATCATGAAATAAAAAAGGTATTTCACCATCAATTTCAAAAAAACTATCCTTGTGGTCCATTATTCTGAACATGTCTAAATATTTGGGAAATCTGAAAATAGAAGAATCATCCAGCGAAAGATAATTCCCACACGGCAAAAGGAAATGAGACACTGCCAACCGATAAAGAGAGTTCATATCCAAGAAATCTGCATTCGAATGTTTACTGGTGCCTTGTCCAGTTGGTTCGGTTACATGCATACAATCTCCATGACAACATAACCTTCCCGCATGGATCACTCTACAAATAAGTCCTGATCCACGTCGACGATCAGCCCTATTTTTGTATCACTAATTTTAAGAATTAAATTTGTCACCAGATGAGGAGTTGGAAAATAATAACCCGAATATAGCCTAAATTCCTAGTACCTGTTTTGCGTGTTTTACACACAATATTGAACAACGTCAATACATCACTTGCTTGGTACATTTTATAATAATCCTCCCCATTTTTACACCCTCCCTTAGCCCTAACTATCTTAGTAAATTCATAATCGGCTGTGGTGCACTGACGATCGCGAAGTGAATCATAAAACTCTTTCATGGGCAGTAATTTTATCTCACTTAGCCTCGAGATGGAGCTGTAGCACTCATACGGGTGTATTTCCTTACATGTTAATAAAACATAAGTCTTATGATCTGGAAAGCGCTGTTTCAGGAGGGGTAAACTCTTAAAATTATCACTTTTTTGTGCTTGAATGAGTTGACTAAGAGATTTGGGAAAGAAATTCTAGCAATGTTTTTCGAAAAGGATTACCACAAAACCTAGGATTTCGATGTGGAGTGTAACTTGATTCATTTTTGAGATTTTCTTTTGCACATTTAGGGTCAACACCAGTGACTTTGGAAAGAGCGGCGGAGGAGCTTAAACTCCCCACTTCACCAATATTTTAATAAACATCTTTCAAAACTTCAACCATTTTGAACGCAAAAACGAAGTGTAACGTCCATAGTGTAATTTCTGCTACCCTTTTGTATACTAGTGGGTGAAGGTTATGACGTTGAGTTGATATCAATACGTCTTCGCTTTGCCTAGCTATCAACAGTGTCGTCATCAAATCAAAGTTTGTACTAGGTGTGATAGTATTTTCCAAGATGGATTTAAAATATTCTTTTTCCACTGCATATAATGTAAGGAGACGTCTTAACTATAGATGAGATTCAGAGGCGTCAAAATACACCCTACAAATATATTTTACTTGTAATCAGTGTCTATAGTCACTTCGCATATGCCATTCTATTGCGGACAAAGAGATGTGTTGAAGTTGCTCAGGCTATACAAAGTATTCTTGAACAAGATTCTTATAAAATAAATTCAAACGGTCCGTGGTAGTGAATTTGCTAAACCACACGTAGAAGAAGTATTATTGAAATATAATACAATGCTCTATCATGGTCACAGTCCTATACAGGCTGCATTGGCCGAACGATTGATAAGAACTATTCGACTTTTAATTTCAAGATATTGTAATTTGAAAAATAAGACTGCTTGTAATCATAATTTAGATAAAATCATGCAAATTTATAATAAACGACCTCATCGATCGTTGTCCAACTTTAGCCCTCAGATAGTTCATTGAGGTTATCATAATACACTTGAAACTTTTCTTAAATAAAGTTCCAATGAAAAGGTTGTGAAGAAAAAATTCAATGTTGGTGATACTGTTCGAATTAATAGAACTACTTATATTTTTGAAAAGAAAAATTACCTATGGTCCACTGAACTTTTTAAAGTGTCAAAAATGCTCGATACTAAATCCATAACTTATCGTCTACGAAACACTAAAGACGAAGAGTTTATCGGTGGCTTCAATGACTATGAATTACAAAAGTTACAAATAATAGTGAAATCTGTCAAATTGAAAAGATCTCAAAGAGCCGTACACACAAGGGCAAGAAACAGTTGTTTGATCGTTGGCTAGGATATAACTCTGATTTTGAATTCTGGGATAGCTGTTAAAGACGTACACAATGCCCAATGATTTCTAGGTGGCATTCATGTCCAATGCATTGGATTTTCTCTATGACGATTTTAATAAAACAAGTGGTTTTTGGACTAAAGTTTTCCCTGTCATTAAATTTGAAGGTAGATGTGAAGTTGCTCTCGTCGACTGTATTATCAAGAATACATATGATGTTCTAAGAAAGGAGACTCCTTATGAGATTAAAGTAAGACCGTTTGACTTCGGTGATGAAGGTGGGGTAGCAACTTTGGACTCCGGTGATTACCCTATTGCTACCACAACCTACAAGGAGTACAACAATGTGGATGAGCTTTGTCAAGTTATCAAAAAAATTACAAATCAAAAAGAGGGTGGTTTCACTTTCAACTACTCGGCAGAACAAAGCAGAATGTATATTACCAATCCATTTGAGAATGAAAGAATTTTCCTCAATGAGGATTTACGTGAGGTTCTCGGTTTTAAAGATCACGTTATTAAAGCAGAAGATTACAGTGGAAAGAAACGTGTTATCTATGCAGACTATGCACCTAGTTTCTCCACGGACAGTTGTATATTTATTTACAGTTCAATTGTGGAACCGTCGAGAATTGGTAATTCAAATGTACTCCTTCTATGTGTTCTAGAGAGAAAGCATATTGAAAACAATGTTCACCACTACAATATGAGAAATCCCCTACAATGTCTGGCTATGGTGTAGGTAGTTGGTTTACAATGCTATTTCGTTCTTCACTACTCTTGCCAGATAATACATTGTACCTGCTGTATCAAATTTGGCTGCCTCAACACTACAGAACTGGGGCCCGGGTAAAAATTTCAATGAGAGTCTTAAAGAAAATATTAGATCCTCAGCGAGAGCCGTTAGCGAACAATTAAAATCTCAGCAAAATGGGAAGGGATTAACAAGGTTTTATGATCATCATTCACTCATAAGTCTCTACCCAGGTAGGAAGCGAAAGATATCAACAACGACTTTGAAGAAAAAAAGAAGAAGAGCAATAAGGAGAAGAAGAAAAAGATTGTTAGATCAAACAAGAATTTCTTCTTTTAAGATGACCTATCTCCCCCACACAGAATCGCATCCATCAATCAGCTCCTCATTGAATCTGTTCAATGCTGAAAATTTTAATGTCAGTGTTAAGTAAGGCTACTATAAACAATTTCATCCTCAACAACCTCTGTCAGAAAACATATACTTTCAGATATTTTCCAATGAAGAGTATCTCATTAATTTGTCATCTACATTTATTTATTTAAATATTATGGTTACGGAAAATTCAGAAAATCAAACTCTCAATGCTACCGATGGCTTATCCAATGATAACTGTATCCTAAAAAACTTGTTCAGACAAATAAAAATATTCATGAATGGAATTTTGGCGAGCACTAGCAATAATTTATCAAACTATTCAAGCTATATACAATTTATGATGATGATTCCAAATTCATACAAGGAGTTGACACACACTGGGCTATGAATTTTTATTGAATGTTGATACTGACGGTGATTTAACTGCTGCAGTGACCCAAGAGTATCATATATTTGGAAAATTAAATCTCAATTTTTCCTACACTTTCTTCTATTTTAATTTGATGTGCGAAAGAAAATACAATTTTTAGCTCAGCAGTGGTTATATTTCCTTTTACATATCATAACCTGATCATCAAATTTGATCTTCATAGAATCTTCTAAGGGGGGGAAGTTTCCAGGGGATTTAAATTCTCAGGGTAGATTGTATATTGGGGAATCTACCAGAATTCCAAAACAAAATTATTTTTATATGTCTTGCTTTCTCTTTTCTGTCTCAATTTTACGCTTGGAGTTGTTAAGGGTAATTGTCAGGGGTGAACTTTCACTGAGACTAAATTATTTAGAGAGTCTTACCGTGGAGAGGGGGATTTCTCCGTGGAGGGGGGGGGCAGACTTTCTGGCATTATTTAAAAAACGATCATAATTAAAAAAAAAACAAGTTTTTGCAACTGAAAGTAAGGACCAGCGCTAAAATCCAAACGAACAGAAATTGTTACATATATGAAACGGATTACCCCCTCCTATACACCTCGCTCTTTGCACTAAAATTTGAATTTTGCCCCATTTCCTTAACAACGACTCCTTAAACACAAGGGTCGTCCAATTAGAAGAATAAAAGCTTTTTAAAAGTACGAAAAAACTTTAACGTAAAAAGCAATGTGTTGAGGAGGGGGAATCTCCTTTATATAAGTAGTAATTTTTGTTTGTTTTAAGTTTTAATATTGCTTCTTTAGTTTAGTTGAAAAAACTTGTTTTTTGTATTAATTTCTTAAAAAGGGTAGGCTATTAGAAGCTTTAATTTCCAATAGAATTAGCCCTTCCGAAGTTTTTACAACTCTTTCATACGAAGTGTCATGGTGAAAATGTTCAGTTAGCCCTTTTTTCGGCAGCGTTACTACTCTGCCTATGAAAAACATGTTTGTGTATAAGTTTTAACAACCCGATATGATATCTGAGTGGACGTATGTTATCCTAACCATAAAGCAAGTCATTAAATCATGATCATTAAAAAGGGAACCTCTGGAAAGAATGAATTTTAAGCAATAAAGCAGGCCGTAACTTAATACTTGTTTGTTATGATATAAGGATGTGAAATTTAAGCCAAACTGTAACTTCACCATTGTGGATATGGGTGTTTTTAATAGGAATCACGCTAAAAGTGAATGATAAAATAGGTCATGGGCATCTCATAAATTAGCAAGTTGCACAAACTGTCATTAAAGTAGATTCAGTGTACATCTGTCATCAATTGAAACGAATGCATCTGTATGGAAGAAAAGGTACTTCGAGACACATATACAAGTTTGTCAACACCTAAAATGAATAAGAATTTGCTGATGGTTTGTATAAATGAGTAAACTACAAAACATCAAACGAATTCCACATTCATGTGCAAAGAAAAAATTATCAATCTTTGAACCTTCGAACAAATAATTTAAAAACTTAAATTTATGATCAATCTTGTTTTGGATCTTAGATTACCGTTCAAGTTGTTGTTTGTTTTTCTGTTTTCAATTGTAGATAAGCCACGATTTCGTAAAAGAAATTCCAGACTCAATTGACAGAGAGATCAAACAAAAAAATCCTTTGACAAAGGTTAGTTTATACACTCTTTTCCAGCACAAATAATTTTAACAGCGATAAGAATCTTTTAAATAAAAATTGTAATGCAACTTAGCATAACTCCAGAGCAAACAAAACCTTCCATGAAAACTCCTGCTGATCAGATCTATTTGGAGTTTCCTCCAAAGAATTATCCTGTAAATGATTTCACCTTGAAAATTTTCCTTAGCATGTTATTATTGAAAAAAATTAGTTTTTTCCAATTTCTGATTGTTTTTCCAATCGTGCCAGATAAAGCAGGCAATGGCGAGCATCTTTATAGCTCCAGCGCTATTACCTATTATATGATAAGTTGATTTCCAGCCCCTTAGCTTTGATTTTATGTCATCAATTCTGAGTTATGGAGAATCTATCTGGCGCCTAGACGATACCTTAAGTGAGTTTTATAGTAAAACTATTGCTTCCAATAAATAAAGTTTTCGCGATTATATTTATAAACTAAATTCTAGTTTTACTTTCCAGGAAAGGGGGGAGAAACTTATTCATCTGCTCTTTAGATGAATAAAAACATTTTTAAAAGCTTAAAATATATAAAATTAAGCAAGAGAGGGGTGGTTTCTGACAATGATAAAAAATGGGAAGGGTTTGCTTTAGATAAACTTTTATAAAATATTTATAGCTATATTATAGTGAAAAAGTGATCTATGATATTCACCACTCCAAATTGTTCAGGCTTACTATGGTTAAGAAACTTCTTCTCAAAGCAAAGGAGTTGCGCATCAAATTTTGAAATCGGGCACATTTTTCCCATGTATGGGACCCTCCATTATGGTGGTTAGAGTTATTTCATGAAAAACTAATTTTTATCTTTTCTGGGAGTTTCCAACCCTCGCCCCTCCTTGTAAGAGGGCTAAGGGCAATGATACTACTCCCGTGCAGTGGTTGGAGATTCATGGCCCATCCAGGTCCACACCTTCTGCCCAAGCTACAACCCTTCGAGCTACCAGGCTTCCTGCCCAAGCTCCGAGCCATCGAGCTGCCACGCTGCTGGCCCAAGCTCCTAGCTATTGACCTAACATGCTGCCTGCCCAAGCTTCCAGCCATCGAACTACCATGCTGCCATCCCAAACTCCTAGCCATCGAGCTGCCACGCTGCCTACCCAAGCTCCAAGAAATTGAGCTACCACGCTGTCTGGTCAATCTGCTTCCCTGGCTGCACAAACCTACTACGTCACTGGCTCACCTCCACCTGCCCTGGATGTTCAAGGTCCTAACCTTACCAGCCAATAAGCGCTGCTAGGGCCATCCAGGGCCCACGTCCAAGCACCACCAGAATTTGAAAAAGTCAGTAATTTTTTCAACCTAATGAATCCATATTTTCGCTAATTTTTCAACTTAATAATAATGGTTTTTTTGTTCTCTTCCATTTAAAAGTACTTTTTTCACTATTTTTCCAAAGTAATATTGTTTTTTTCGCTATTTTTCTTGTCAAAGACATTAAAAAGTTTTCCAGCCTTTTCAATAATTTTATAACTAATTTTTGTTCACTAGAATATATAAAGTTGCAAGTTATATGCCCCCTTCCCCCACCGTTTGAAAAGACTCACTTCGGAACAACCTACAATAAGGCTGCTTTTTCAACATGTCAAGCTCTGAAGGAAATTTTCAACCTAATAAAGCCACCTTTTCGCTAATTTATCAACTTAATAATAATGTCTTTTTTGTTTTCTGTCTACTAAAAGCATTTATTTAATTATTTTTCCAAAGTAATAATGTTATCTTTTCGCTAATTTTTGTTTGTCCAAGATATTGACAAAATTTCCTGGCCTTTCGATAATTTTTATCACTAATTTCTATTAACTAGAATATTAAAGGTCTAGGTTATATTCCTCCTTTCCCCTTAATTTTAAAAGACTCAATCCCCTCGGAAATAAATAAAATAAGGTTGTTTTTCACCATTTTTCATGTTTTGAAGGGAACTTTTAGGCTAATAGGTGCTTACTTGTTAATTTTTACCTGTCAGAGACATTAAAAAGTTTTACTAGAATACTGACTTATCAGGTTTCCTGCTCCCTTCCACCCTTGTTTTAAAAGACTCTGCCCCTCAGAAATAACAAAAATAGGCTTGTTTTTCAAATTTTCAAACTTTAAAGTGCCTACTCGATAGTTTTTGTGGGGGGGTAATATGCCCCCCCCCCCTGTTAGCTCTATTCATACCTAAAATTTCTGTTTTCTTGTTTCAGAACGCTTTGGATCAATTAATTAAGAACCATCTCACTAGGCTCCTAGGAATTGCATTGGTAGAGAAAACCTCCGAGGAACTAATGGCCTGGACTGATGCTCTTATTGCTAGATGGCCAGATCCTAATCCCCCATCGGTAAGTTTTTGATGACTATTTTAAATACATTCAAAAGGGTTTAATAGTAGTGTGGGCATAGGTGGTTACGGTACCAAAGATACCATTCAATGCCTCATGATACAATGACGGATTCCAAGCAGTAGTATAATATTTATGAGTTCAAGTGCTCGTGGTACCCCTCAATGCCCCATAACACAATTTTGCATTCTGAGAAGTAGTGGGGCTCTTTGAGTTCAAGGACTCATGGTTCCCTTTCATAATACAAGGTTGCATTCTAGTAACTAGCATGACTTCTATTCTCATTTACTTCTTTTTCATAGGGCAATGCGTTCCATTGAGCTAATATGCTCTTATTATTTTTCTAGGTTCACAAACAATCTTCTCAAGGGACCTACAATCTCTATGAGGATATAGAGTCGCTTATGAACATGAAACAGGTCCCAGAAACTAGTGAACACGAGGGGAGTTTAAGTGCGGAGGAGAGTCCGGATAGTGTAGCTCCCATTGACTTTAATTTAGATGCCTTCTCAGCCTTGATATAGACTATGGATGGGTCGAAGAGTTGCCATTAAGTGAGGTTGAGACAGTGCCCACCAAGGACAATGATTTATGGAGCAAAGTGGTGCTTGGTAACCTCAAGTATTACCAGAGTTTTATTCAGAAGATACCACTATGAGCCATATTCACGTGTATAGTGCTGAGTTCGGTGACCCATTCAATTCCCTAGCAAGCAGTAGTGCTTATACGGATCCTATTAACGTAGCAGAGTCCTATGTAACCATGAATTGGGTACCTCTCGAAAACCATATGCGGGAGGCGGGTGGACGGGACAGTATAAAATCATTCATCACACTCAAAATAATTTTTTTAAATGCAATTTCAGGTGTTTTGCGTGAGCATCGCATACAAGCAAGAATGCAGATACTTCACCCCGACTTGCATAATTTTGAGGGAGTTTTTTCGGATTGGATGGGTGAAATATTTAATAGGATGGAGGGTTACAATGAGAATTTGAGCGGGTTGGTGGTTCTGTTTATTAAAAATTTTGACTTAATTATTACTAATGTTAAAAGGGAATTTGTTTTAAGAGGTGGGAGGGGAAAGCTAACTTAAAAAAATATAATGCAAATTTAAAGGTGTGTAGAGGTGTACAACACTTTCGTTTCGACACGGTCTTAGAGTGTTTCAAGTATTCCGTCCTTGTGGCGGGACATAAGCCCCGCAAGGAATGTGCTGTTAGTAAGAAAATGTTGGACAATTGGGCAATTAATGGCGGTGGAGGCGGGTCAGAATTTCCGACAGTAAATTTCAATTGTTTGAAGGGGAATTATCCACTTACACTCAAGGGGATAGATATTTTTGAAATGGCAAATGAACATTTGAAAGTTGGGGTTACAGTTTTACAATTTGACGATGAATATGAAGAAGGGGAACTGAGCAATAAAAAGGGGTAATAACATCCCGTAGAGGCGCGGTCCATTGAATCAGTGAAACACTGGGTATGGCCTTTCTACGAGCCTGCCATAGATCCTGACTCAATTGGACATTTTTTTCACATTTCCACCTATTACCAGGGCTTTAAGTGAGGGTAAGAAAGGGCTTTGGGGTTCCTGCTATTATTTTCCAATGTGTATGTCAAGATCCCGTCCAAATTAAAATTAAAAAATAATTTGAAACACTGCAAACGTTTTGGGTACCAGCCTGTGGAAACGGTTTCAGGGGAAAATGCCACCTTGCGGTTCTAAAGCTTTCAGAAAAAGCTGATGCAGAGTATAAAGGTGTCAATTGGCATTGCTATCTCTTTTGCCCACGTACGAAGAATTTCAAGTAATACTATGCAATTGGTTTATTTTGCTGAGACGTTGGGAGAGGAGGATTGTGTTGGCACAACTATGGTTGCTCTTATTAAAACAGCAAATGAGGCAATTTCACGGCTTCACCATACACATTATCCAATGAATCTATCACCAGAAGACGGGTTGGCTATTCAAAATATGGATATTTGTTTGGTTTCTAAGAAAAAAATTAATCAGTGGGATGCGAAAGCCCGCGACCATGACCATTTATGGCTGGAAATTTCATCAAGGGAAGTAACTTTCGGGGGGTTAAACGCATAAATTGTTTAATTTAAATGTTAGACCGCAACACTTTTTACCGGTTTACATGCCCAATTCCAACTATGATTTAAAATTCATATTACCAGCGTTGAAAGGATTGCAGAAAGATGAAGTAGTAGATGGTGTATGGGTAGATGGTTCTTTTTCTTATGATACCAAAATCATCTGAAAAGTTGCTAGTCTTAGAATTTAAATGGTGAGCAATTGATAACGTTAAGATGCACTTGAATAAAATCCGTTTCTTACATTCCTTTAGTTTTCTCCCTACATCTATAAGTCATCTCATTTAGGCACAGAAAAACGACGATTTTAATAGTTTCCCCCTCCTTAAACAGCACTTTCCAGATGAGGAGCTGTATAATTTCTTAACGTGTAAGGGCATATACCCGTACGAATACTATAGCTCCGTCTCAAGGTTAAGTGATGAAAATTACTGTCCATCGCAGATTTTTATGATTCGCTTCACGATCGTCAATGCTCCACTGCCGATTATGAATTTTCAAGAGGGTTTAGGTAAAGGGAGGGTATAAAAATGGGTTGGATTATTGTAAAATATACCTGGCAAGTGATGCATTAACGTTATTGGATATTGTCTGTAAAAACACGGACAAAATTCACGAAGAATTTGGGTTGCATTTGAGGTATTATTTTTCCACTCCTAATCTGGTGATATATTTAATTCTTAAGATTAGTGAGGCTGAAATAGGTCTTATTTTCAACGTTGATCAGAACTTATTTGTATAGGAATAAAAGAGAGGAAGGTATATTTTATATGGGGATCGTATTCTTGAAACTGACCCGACTGAAAAACGCACTGGTGAAAAGTCGAACGCCGTTTTCTTTGATATGAATTCCCTTTATTCGTTGGCAATGTCTCATTTCTATTTGCATAATGGGAACTACCAATGTCTTGACAATCTTTTTGCTCCAGATTTCCCAACATTCACACTGTCAAGGAGAATGGACCACAAGGATGGTTTAAAGAAGTTGACAGTAAAATACCTCTGGAACTAAATTACTCGGTAAAGGACTTTGTTTTCCCCTGCATTAATAGACCGGTGCCTAGGGACTCTTTGAGCTCCTACTGTAATGGAATCAATTTTCAAAACCCCGAAATTTTCCAATTAAAATTACCCAAGTAAAATAAAATCGCCCAAAATACGAACCCAAAAATTAAAATAACCCACAGATCAAGTAACACTTAATTGTCGAATTTTAAAAAGTAGCGAAACAATTATATTACAATTTTAACTCTATGAAAAAAATCTTTCCCACGGAAAATGTAACAGCAATAAAAATCAGCGTGACCAATTGTACATGACACGCGACCAACAATGTAATTTAAATCATGATTTTGAATTACCAAACTGTCAAGAGATGGTAGAATTTATTATACAAAAAATGGTCACTCGAGATACAAAATAGAACTATGTATTCCACTGTAATTACAATGTAAAACTTTATTTTGTTGAAGAAATATTCCAAAGTGGAGTCTAAACAGTTGTAAATCGTATCAAAGTTAATTAAATTCAACTAGCCAATTGGTACATTCCTGTCCAATAGGAATATGGGACATACAGTTTGAACCAATAGAACCAGTGTAATGTACTCTTTAGCAACGCCTGATTGTGACCTCCGGCGAAATCGAAGGGTATAGTTGCTTAGAGCTTAGCAATTTTGAGGCAGTCTATTATCGGTCTATGATCAGTCTTAGGTGAGTTTGAAGTCGAACCTATCATGAATTTATTATCAGTTTAGAACGAACTTTTGAAAAAATTTAATGTGAGTGATTTAACTGTTGCTTTGTATTGCCCCAGTCAACAAATTTATCTTAGGGTCTTTGACTGCGAAGTGTTTTTGATATTCCTGACACGCTTTGTACCGATCATGTGAGTAAAAATAAATACATTACTTTCTTAATTATTTCTCTTTATGTTAGTATTTCTAAAGATAGTTAGTCCTTGTGGCTCCAACCGCTCTCAAGGGAACCTGAATACTTTCAATCTGATTTCGACTCAGTAGGGCCATTAATATATGCTCCCCATTTGAATCTCTGATCTAATTCCCCGCTACACGAAGCTCCCCCTCTACTTTGGTATGCTACTCGCGAACCACCAACTAAGGATTTAATTGAAAATCCCCATAAAAAATATTAATAAAAAACCCCCCCATTAGTATTGGCACAGCCTGTAGGCCTACATTTCGACTATTTCGACTATTTCGAGGTGTGATATACTAAGGGTTCCTTTAGGATCAATCCTACCACTTCTGAAATTAATTTCATGGGATATCTTATCCAAATTCAAAAAACTGCATGCCAACAACATCATCAAACACAGAATTCCAGAATATCCTAACTGTGTCTTATGATGAAGGTTTATCCTTCACCTCCATCATAAGACAGTCAAAGTAAAACCTTATTCTAGAAATATCTCATTATTATTATTATTAGCACAACAGCCAAACATATAAAACGCAGTATTAGTTACCTAAATAATTAATAACCACTTCTCACGGTAAAACTCAAAAAGTGCTTTGGTGCAAATAGTAATCAAAAGTATTCCTTCAAATAAAAGTCAGCAAAAAAATGAGCCCCTACAAATGGCATTAAACATCCCTCATAAATTGACCCCATGTAAAGCGTAGATACGATAATAAATCAAAGCCCTTAATTTCCAAACACAGTTGAAACCACTAAGAATTTTGATAGTTTAGTCGGATCACCTAAGCATAATGTCCTCGAATTAAACTACTTTCCCTTTTCATCTTTTTATTAACAAGAAGAATATTTGACCCGTATACCTTTGTGTACTCTGAGCTACTTGCGTACCTATAATTAACAGTCCTTTCGACTAAAAAACTAATAAATAACTTACCATACTAAAATGTTCCTTAAATACCAAGAAAAAAAAACGCCAACCCCAGCGGCAAAAAAATTGGCCCCGGTGAAAATGAGGAGATTGGAAAATATAGTTTGATCTCAAAAGTTGATATCTTCGATATATCTTTATCCATATATTTGATCACATATTGATTATAGGTTGGCGTGGTATAATCCATAATAGAAAAATAATATACAATTCTGTTTCGAAACCTAAATGAACAAAGGGAAATAATCACTAGAGAATTGACGCAAAAAAAAACAAAAAAAATAATATCCTGAACGTAAAAATAAATCAATATTGTAGGATTTAAAATACTAATCTTTGCACGTATGTGTCAACCTATAGAAATACAATATAATCCTTAAAAAAGATAGGTTCGTAAATATAAAAAAAAACCTCAAGGGCAGTATAATACTTAAAATTTAAAAATAAGCCCCAGAAATGCGTAGGGCATGATAAAACCTGAAAATAGCCATTTCACGGTCTTAGTTTCTTGATACTTTCGGTTTAATGAATTTCCTATGTGGCATAATTCAAGTTAAGTACACATATCTTTTAAGACAAGTTTGACAACCAACCTAAATAAGATTATGTCGATAAACTATCCCCGTAATCTAGCAACTAATCACGTGTGACTCGCGCAGATTAGACAGTCTTGAGAGATAAAAATAGCGACCTTCCATAAGTAAAAAAAAATACATGTAATTAGTTATCAAAGTTCTAAAATATCGTATCTATGAGTCACAAATAAGACACAACTAAAACAAAGAAAAAGGATAAATATTGATTAATTTTTTCGACTTTTGATGGCCCTCTATAGAGAAAGTATTTTTGCTATAAAAAATTGTTGTACCATAAACTAAATTTGTAACCAACGCTTAGCTAACTGAACCATTAATTTTTTCATCGTTAGCAAAAACAGCGGGACCCATACAGCCGATAGGCAAAGGGCAAAACAATCGTCAAAAACCCTAACAATTGCAGCAATAAATTCAACCGAGATTATCTTAAAGCGAATCAAAGCGTACAATAATGAACCGTGCAATTAAAGTATATGAAAGCTAACCCGTAAAAATAAGAATAACAAAATAAAAACTTTTTCCTAGGCCAGACGAATCCTTAACTTTCAAAAGGTTGGGCAACGTAATTCGAAAATAATCACAAATAGCAAGTCAAAAGCTAGATCCGTCTTGAATAAAACTATTCGCTTACAATCCAGCAATCAGTTGTATGTTATGTATATATATAAAATAGGCAGTTTACTAAAATAGCCTTCCAAAAGGGTAAAAGCATAAAACCAATTATTGAAATCCTAAAATATCGTATCTCGCAGATAAAGGAATTAGGCATAATATTTAGAGTGATACCAATGTGTATAACTGGGCAAATGTCTCTTTGACAATAGCAGATATTATTCTTCTTCAGAAAACAGCCAATAAATAATAGGCCTTGAAGAGGAGCCTCCGCTAAAAATTAATGCAATAATCAAAACCCTTTCGTTAAAGGGAACTTTAGAAACTAATCTGCGCTATAGTTACCTGTAAAAATAAGGCTGCGGTTTTAGCCTAATTCTCGAAAAATTGCAAAAAAATAGCGTAATCCAATTTCTATGGGTTCTCGCAAAAAACGTAAGTCCCGCAACATGTCGTCCAGACATGCCAATGTACAGACTAGCAACTAAGATTATTCACAGACTAACCAATTAATGTACAAAGAAGAAAATTCTTCCAAAAAATTATCGTAATTCATAAATGCTCGTATAATAAGACA
Source organism: Artemia sp. Kazakhstan ARC1039 (assembly GCA_029168905.1). Lineage (NCBI taxonomy): Eukaryota > Metazoa > Arthropoda > Branchiopoda > Anostraca > Artemiidae > Artemia > Artemia sp. Kazakhstan ARC1039. The sequence goes on along the minus strand of JAQQPU010010694.1, from coordinate 1,583 downwards.
GTATTTAATGATTTTTACTAACCTCATAAACTAGTCACGGCCTGAGATCCTTGTTAAACTTTATCCCCCAGAGAAGAAATGTAACATAGTAAACGACATATTATTTACGAAAGTCAAGCTTTACGAAATGCACGCTATTTAAGAGTTCAAAACACCCTATCCAATCATTATTAGATGCCACAAAACCAAACCATCCTCCATAAGAAGAAGAACCAAACATAATCAATTTTGCGGGAAATATAAACTCTACGTGCAAACTTTTCCAAAATAAAGTGTCAGAGAAGAGACCAAACCAAGCTATCTTAGTCATAATCCCCATGACTAAGCCCTTAATTATGTTGTATCATTAAAACAAGAATCAAAGACAATGCGTCGAACATAGAATCTGAGATCAAGTTTTCATCCAACCACAATTACCCTTACATGTCGTAACACAGCCCTTTATTCAAATAATAGAAGGGCTAAAACATGAAAAATCTACGGGAAACATAGACTGTACGAGTATAAAATTTTCCCGAGGATAAAAGTGCCCAAGAAGAGGTACCCAGCCCAGCGATCAATATACCCATTTCATGTAATCAAATCCCCAAGAGTTATGTACCTAGTAAACATTTCAACAACTCTGTAACATCAACCCCTCGTATTTGACGTGACAAACCACGCACGGACAATTTTGTGCAAGTAGTCATACTTATGAACAATGTAAACGCTTATCCCAAGCAACAAGTGCCAAAAAATGAAACACAACGAAGACAAACCATATAGAATTAGCCGACACAGTAATTAGGTCAACGGAAGCCAAAAATACAGTGACATGGTATGTGAGTTTTATAGACACGTAGAATGATGAAGTAAATGTGAAGTCTTATGTATCTAACTTGTAACTTTAATGAATATTGAAAAACTTTTCATAAAACAGATGAAAACAAGTGCATGCTACCTTATCCCAGTGTTGCAGTCAGATATTAAGTTAAAAGATATTAATGTGTCAAACTTGTTCTTGCAAATTATTCATACATATCAGTGTGTTAAAATTTAAATGTAGATAGAAGCTCTTGAAGTCAGTTACTTATCGTATCAATATAGCGTCAGGTGGAAGTATAGTATAGTATTAAAAGAGGTAAACGTGTACCAGGTCAAGTAGTAAAATAATTGCAAAGACAGAACTTAATTAATTAAAACCACGTAGAAATATTAGCATATCAGGTGAAGGTAATCTTAGCGTTAGGTGGAGGAAATAATAATTATATACGTAATCATATAACCTAATGTGTTAGTCAATAGAAACTCTTTGGCCCTTTCGTCAAATAGAGTGAATAGGTGATGGACTTTAAAGTAATGTCTTAATATATGTAGTCTCATAAAGCAATCGGGAATATGGAGAAAAAAAATATATATCTTACCAAAGCTGAGTTAAATTTAAAATAATAAGTACCAAGTTAAATTTAAAAAAAAAGTGAGATCAAAATATGAAAGAGTAGGAAGAGTAGTGGTAACACAACGATGAGGACATCGTTAAGAATGGGATGGATGATATGTAATGGAATCAATTTTCAAAACCCCGAAATTTTCCAATTAAAATT
>JAQQPU010010693.1:14397-29606 GCA_029168905.1 Artemia sp. Kazakhstan ARC1039 | reverse complement strand
ATAAAATTCATATATTTAGAATCAACATTATAAGCCCATTCTTTTGATACATTTATTGACATCAAAGTTCCGTTTTTAAAAGTTTCGATTACTATTGAGCCGTATCGCTGTTTTTTTTTATTGTTTTTTTTTATTACGTATATGATGGGGTTCTCCCCTTAGTCAATACCACGCTCAATACGTTAAAAGTTAAAAAAAATTTTAATTCACAAACCCCTGAATCACAAAGGCCGTTTAATTAGAATAGATAGCTCTTTTGAAAGCACTAAAAAAAACTATAGATTAAAGAGCGAGGTATTGACTTGGAGGAGAACCCCTTCATATACGTAATAATTTCTGTTCATTTTAAGTTATAATGTTGCTTCTTACTTTCAGTTGAAAAAACTTGTTTTTTTAATTTAATTTCTGATCGTTTTTTAAATAATGCTTGGAAATCCGGCGCCCCCTTCATAGAAATGTCCCTTACCCCAAAGAAACATCCTCCACGGAAAGATTCTCCCGCGTAACCCCCTCCTCCAGCCCCCCCACCAGAAAAAAATTCTTCCTGAAAATGTCTGTATACTTCCCAATAACCAATACAATATGTAAGCAATGGGCAAAGTTCATAACTTGCAGCCCTTCCCCTGGGAACTGTGGGGGATTAAGTCATCGTAAAAGGCATATTTATTAGATTTTCGACTATGCTGAACAAAATGGCTATCTCAAAATTTTAATTGGGTGACTTTGAGAAAAAAATGAGCGTGGAAGTGGGCCTAGTTGCCCTCAATTTTTTTTTGTCACTTAAAAAGGGCACTAGAACTTTTAATTTCCGTTCCAATCAGCCCTCTTACGATATTCTAGGACCACTGAGTCAATACGATTATCCCTGGAAAAAAAAACAAACAAACAAATAAACACGCACCCGTGATCTTTCTTCTGGCAAAAAATGCAAAATTCCATGTTTTTGTAGATAGGAGCTTGAAACCTCTACAGTAGGGTTCTCTGATACGCTGAATATGATGGTGTGAGTTTCATAAAGGCTCTATAACTTTTAGGGGGTCTTTCCCCCTTTTTTCGAAAATCAGCCAAATTTTATCAGGCGCGTAACTTTTGATGGGTAAGATTAAACTTGATAAAACTTATATATTTTAAATCAGAATTAAAATCTGTTTCTTTTGATGTATCTATTGGTACCAAAATTCCTTTTTTTTAGAGTTTCGGTTACCATTGAGCCGGGTCGCTCCTTACTTACAGTTCGTTACCACGAACTGTTTGAAAGTTCGAATTTTGTTCCAACTCTTTAAAAATGACCCTTTAATCACAAGACCGTTAATTAGAATAAATTCCTCCTGTGAAATTACTAAAAAATCTTTGGCTTAAAGAGCGAGGTATATTTTCTGTTCGTTTTAAGTTTTTGATGTTGCTCCTTACTTTCAGTTGAAAAACTTGTTGTTTTTTTAATTAATTTCTGATCTTTCTTTAAATAATGCTGGGAAATCCGGCGTCCCCTTCATAGCAATGTCCCTTCCCCCATGAAAACTTCCTCCATGGAAAAATCCTCCCACACAACCCGCGGCCCCCCCCCCCCCCACTACCAGAAAAATTTTCCCCTGAAAACGTCTGTATACTTCCCAATAACCAATACTATATGTTAACATTGGGTAAAGTTCATAACTTTCAGCCCTTTTCCCGGGGACTTTGGGGGATTAAGTCACCCTAAAAGACATAGTTATCATATTTTCGACCATGCTGAACAAAATGGCTATCTCAAAATTTTGATCGGATTACTTTGGGTAAAATGAGCCTTGGAGGGGGCCTAGTTGCCCTCCATTTTTTTGTTCACTTAAAAAGGGCACTAGAACTTTTAATTTCCGTTCCAATGAGCCCTCCTACGATATTCTAGGACCACTGGGTTGATACGATCACCCATGGGAAAAAAAACAACAAATAAACTTACATCTGTGATCTTTCTTCTGGCAAAAAACACAAAATTCTACATTTTGGCAGATAGGAGCTTGAAATCTCTACAGTGGGGTTCTTTGATACGCTGAATCTGATGGTGCGATTTTCATTAAGGTTCTATAACTTTTAGGGGTCTTTACCCCTTTTTTTCGAAAATTAGCCAAATTTCCTCAGGCGCGTAACTTTTGATGGGTATGACTAAATTTGGTGAAACTTATATATTTGAAATCAGCAATAAAATCTGTTTCTTTTGATGTATATATTGGTATCAAAATCCCGTTTTCTAGAGTTTCGGTTACTACTGAGCCGGTTTGCTCCTTACTTACAGTTCGTTACCACGAACTGTTTGGTCGATGCTCGGGAATAGTAATAAGGATATGTTCAACCCAGAGTCGCTCCTAGGGCTGGTGATGCCCGGGGACAGTTAGTATAAAATTAGTAAGGATTAATTAGAGTTTTGAACGTAAAAAATGGCATGTAGATTTATTGAAATTAATTACAGGAAGAAATGCCTATAATTTCTGCAGTAAGGTTTCTTTTTCATTGTGCATACAAATTATATCCTGTTATTTAGTTCTTATTCATTGTAAATCCATGCTGTAAAGTTTTTTTTTGCAGCCAGGTCCCAAATCTATTTAAGCCTAACTATATAAAATGAGAACGACAGAGGAAAATTTTATACTTAGTACAACACACAGCTGTAGGCTAAAATCCCTTACTTAATATATTTACACAAATTATCATAAATCATATATACTCTCATGCTCTAAACAATAGTAAAATAAAGCTAATTCAATCAAATCTTAATCTATTTCAGGCATCTTCATGACACTAATGAAGACATTCAGGTTCTTGGAAGTGGAAAAATCTATAGAAGGAGCAATTCAAAAGTAAGATTTTTCCTTGAAGAAAATTTGTCAAATGGTCAAAAAGACGACAAAATCATGGATGATATATTGTCAAATTTAATGGAAGTGCAAAGTGAAAGGAGTACAAACACACCGACAACAACCTCAGAGCCTGCCCCTTGGACCCCGTCAGTCGTAGATGAAACAGAGGGTTTTTATTTTGGAGATGAAAGGGATCAAAGAGAGCCGGTAGTAATATTTCCAGCAGAGGATGAACGTGAAAAATTTGATGGTGATAGTGGAAATACTTCCCTGTCATCTAGTGATTTTATAGGGGAGCCTCGTATTCATCAGGATGACGTAAAAGCTCATGTTAGTCAGTTCAATGATGAAAATGACGTTAACGTGACTGGGAAGAAAGATGACACATTAAACCGAGACACAAACAATAAAGGTCACAACCTTAGAATATTTGGGCTTCCACAACAAGAAGTTGAGTTGGCTGCTGATGAGAATGAATCTGGAAAACTTGAGGGTGATAGTGGAAATATCTCTATATCAAATAGTAACTTTGCGGGAGATACTAGTGTCGGTCGTTGTGATATAGTGAGAATACTAGATGATATAGCTAAAACGCCGAATCGAGAAGTCAATATTGGAGCCAATGACTCGAGAGGAACTCCAGCTATCCTTTTTTCAAAGAACGCAGTCACTTCTCCTCCAAAGGGTAGTAATATAAAATTTGATAGTATTAACCCAAATACTTTCCTAACAAATAGTAATTTCATGCGGGTAGCGGATGTTGATGATCGAGATACAGTTGATAAACAAGATCGAATACAAACAGTCAATAGCAGAGGAAATGGTTCAAACAGAAAATCTACTATAAAGTATTCAAAGGGTAGTGACGATGTAACTTTATCGAATTCTGTTGAAAAATCTCATACTGACTCATTCCAAAATTTTGAGGAAGAAGTTGAAACGAATAAAAGATCTAACCGACACGATATGGATATGCCAGCTACTCACAGCAATATTTCTGGTAAAAATTTGAGTCCTGTTTTACCTTCTAATTATGAAACCCCATCTGACGATGAATCAAGTCGCGTAAAAATATTTTCTTCTGATCAACCCTGGGATGAAGATAATTATGTGGTTGTGTATACCGCACCAAGTAATGAAAAGAAGTGGCAAATTCCAAAAAAGCTTGAACCTTTTCAGTCCGATATCCCTCCTTCAGAGGTTGGTCCATTGAAGACAAGCAGCCCGTCTATCAATGCCCCTGCTAATTATGATAGAAATACAAATACACTCATAATAAATGTTGAACCAAGAGATTTGTTCTCACCAAAAATTAAATTAAACGTTGCTAATATTGATGGGAGTTCAATTAAACCGCTTACTTGTGACTTCAAACCACCAATGGACAGTACGGGCAATGATCAGGAAGATAATGATAGAATAGTCAAAATGACTGAGCCGCATTGCGTGAATGATGGAAGTGTAAACGGTAAAAGCTCTGAGAGTGCAACCGAAAGGCATAGCAAAGTTAAAAATATGGATTTTACTGACACTGTTGATTCAAACTCGAAAAAATTGACTGATAAAGAGACTTCTAGCTGTCTGAAGCCTCAAAAACACAATGCACCGTCAAGCGCTTCAAGAGAAAAGTATGTAAGTGAAGGCAGCGTGGAGCTGTCTTCCTCAGCAAGCTCAAAAATCAATCAGCCACTCTCTGTAGCAGACCTTGTTGATAGACCCTTACCTGTTGAAATGGCTTCAGGACAGTTGCCTCTATTAGATACTAAACCCAGTCTACCAGAAATTTCAGGACACTGCAAAATAGTCCATTCATTGAGCGAGTACCATCCAAGCGCCAGGGAACCTGAAAAAAATGATTCTATGACCAAGTCTTTAGATGAAACAAGCACATTTCCACCCACAAATCAAATGGTTCATGTCTCTGCCCCTCTAAATATTTCAGAAATGAAGACCAATTCATTTGAATTAAAGAACAAAAGAAGGTTGTTTCGCCGTCAAGGCTCTTTATTTTCCGAAGTGACAACCGACGGTAGTAGTGTTTGCCCTAACGACTCCGAGCTAAGTAGTCGTTGGTCAAGTATCACAAGCATGGATAGTGAGGATATTGATGATGAATCTACTTCTGGCAATGGGGTCGATGTCAAGTTTTATAAGCAACAACAATATGAGATAAAATCAGCTAGAAGCAAGAGCGGATTGAAAAGAAAATCTTTCGCAGCTGCCAAATCTGTGAACGTGGAAAGTGGCCCCATAATCAAAAACTCCGAGAACCAGTTGACTGATATGGAAAATAATGATCCATCGACTGGTCAACTAAGTAAAACAGATGAACAATCCTTTGAATCGTCCACATCTTCCCCTTCATGTTTTTCACTCGGATTATTGTCATATCCAATGGAAGATGAATCTAAGAGAGCGAAAGAACTAAATCTTTATACTATTGATAATAATAGAACGCTTTATCATCCATTTGTTGAACAAGAATTAAAATCGAAAGGTCTGAGAAAATTTATTGAGTGGATGGATAAATTTAATATAGCAATGTTTGATGTGACTTACAAGACACTGTTGCCAATTCCCAAATCTTATGAAGAATTGCCAGAAGAGCAACGCTATGGTTCAAAATCGGAAGAGTTTTTAGCCATGAATCTACCTAGTTATGAGTCACAATATATTTTTATCTGTAGAATTCCACTGATTTTGAAGCTTGATTGTATGAATCTCTATTTAGATCAAGTAATTGATAACCCCTCTGTTCTTAGCTTAAAGGAACTTATTAAAGAAACGAAATTCTTATTAACCTACTCTATCAAATATAAGTTGATTATTTTGGAGCGCTTGAGTGTCATAAATTTCGAGAGTGATGATATGATGAAGACAAGGAATATGGAAGATTTGAGCATTTACAATGGTGCATTGAAGAAGACGTTTCAGGTCTACACGAATTATTTGAAGCAGCTTGTTGCTGCTGAAGCAAAATCAACAGAATCCTTTGCCTTTTCAAGATACATACTTGAGGATGAGTGGACGACCTACTGTCGTCAGACTGCTGTTCATGTACCCAAAGGAGAAGTCCATGCTGGTGTTGCCTTTGCTGAGATGGCGTCGGAACTCCTTCGTGCAATCGGACCTCTGCTTTATAGAGGCTTAGAGGTGAGTTTTATGTCTTTAGCTTCAAGAGAGGGTGTATAGTATCGCTTTCTTTGTGAGATTTCGTCGCACCCAAATCTAGGGGCTTGTCTGATATTCGTTATCATTCTTGCATGGACTCGAAAAACTGGATTAAATGTGTATAGCTGAAAAAATTACGTCATTCGTTGGCATCAAAAGTGCCGTTTTTAGTGCCATTTGGGTCTTGCTGATGGTGTAATTTATAGGAAGGACGTAAATATAATAAACAAAATATTTCAGTGATGACATGTATACTATCAAAGGGATTCCTGATGGAATCTCTTTGATATCTACCAATGCTGATTTTGGATTTTACTTTTCTATGTTAAGTTATACAGATCTTTTTTTCAATACTACCAATTCCTATTTTATCTTAAATATTACTTCCAGTGCTGCTTCTGACCTATTTCTGACCAACATAAACTAAGTTGAGTTTTTTTTTTTTTTTTTTTTTAATTCCCATGAACAGTTAGCATTTTCCTTTATACGATGAAAATAAACAAATTACTTTCATTAATATTATTTTAAAACAAGGTGCCACGAAATATGTCATTAAAATACGTAAAATATCGATAAAATACGTAAAAGACCAGTAAAGGTAGAATAAACCTAAAAAAACAAGTGTAATGTAAAAAGATTTTAAAAAATATATCAAAATAGTTTAGCAGCATAAAAAAGAAAGTACCTATATCTGACACTTATAGGTCTTTTATAGAAAAATATTATTCTATTGTTTAGTGTTTTCGTTTCCAAACCAAAAATTTTTTCGTGAACTATGCTGTAATAGTATTTTTGTTGTCACTTCAGCAGACCGTTTTAAAATTAACGGAAGATCTTAATTACTCCCTCATTCTGAAAGTAATTTATTTTTTCTCACAAAAAAAAATATTATTAATACTGAATTAAATTCTAATTAAACCAATTACCCATGGCTTCAACCCACTATGCATAGTATGGACAACACTATAGTGATGATAGTTACAATGCCAGGTCTCTTGTTTTCCCTAAGACCCGCCAAACTAAATTTTGGGTTCTGACAAACCAGTCTGAATGGAGAGTAACATATTCGTTTGGTCTTGGTGTGACCACTGTTAATTTAGTCATGCCTTTAAACTGCCCAAATAAAATTTACAGAAGTTATTACTTTTAGAAGAAGAATTTTTTTAAATAGTAAAAGACTAATTTTCTTAGAAATTAATTTGGAGCTGTGGGATTCTGAACTCGCAGGCGAAAAAAAAGGAAGATTGGTTTAAGTTGTTGCCTTTTCACCAATATCAAATAATCATGTTGAAATCGTTTTTCAATTTTGTAGCCTATGAGTTAAAATAGGTTTGTTTTGAAGCATTTTGATCTCCGAATGTGCTTAGAAAAAAAGAAGTTAATGTTGTTGATATTCGACCCACAGCCATTCATTAGGCTGAAATTTTTCTTTAAAATCGTAATGTACAAGCTAAAATAGATTTATAAGAAATCGCTTTTATCTCTAAATGAGCTAAAAAAACATAATATTTTAAGTTGTAGACATTTACCTTATCTCGAATAGTTAAATTGAAATTGTTTCTCAACTTAACAGTATATAAAGTGTTTTATCTTCAAATGTACTAAAAAGATAAAAATTGCTTAAAGTTGTAGACATTTAACCCATCTTGAATTATCGGGTTGATTTTTTTTTCAGTTTAGTAGTATATAAGTTAAAATACGTCTATTGTAAAAACACTTTTGTCTCCAAATGTGATTATGGTCAAAGAAAACCGTTTAAAGTTGAAGACATTCATCCCATCCTCAATTACTGGGTTGAAATTAATTTTTATTTTAGTAATATATAAACTAAATTTTATAATGAAACGCTGTTATCTTCAAATATCCTTAAAAAAAAAAACCGTTTAAAGCTCTTCACGTTTAACTCACATCTAATTACCAGGTCGAAATTGTTCTTCAATTTCGTAGTATATAAGCTAAAACAGATTTATAATAAAAGGCTTTCATCTTCAAATGTCCTAAAAAAGAAAAAATAATAATGATAATAATTTTATTTGTGCCCGCTCATACAAAGAAAGAGAAAAGCGGAGTAATGCAAAAGAAGAAAAGGAAAAACTAGAACACTCAGCATCAAAGAACAAAATTAAATAGTAATTTTTTCATTCGCACTCGGTGATCAGATGTAGAGGCAAAAACTCGAACAATGTTTCCAACACCTTTTTCCTGCATTTGTTTCAGTAGATGGCACAATGACAATTGGGTATACCATATTTTGAGATCTTAGAACGAATGTGTTTCTCTCGTTTCTCTCGTATCGAAGCAAAAACTTGAGGTATTTGCAGTACACAGAAAGAGTTTTAGTCTGTCAGTTTGCGTGAACCAGTCCCATAGCGGAGATGTATGAGGGAATTTTCTCGATTATTAGTAAACGAGAACTTCTGACATCATGACCGTCCGTGTTCTTCCCAGGTACTTCATTGTATCTGCAGGGAAAATTTTCATTTGTTCAACCATCACATATGTAAGGCCACTGCTATGCTGCTTGCTTGTCGAGAGAAAAAATTCTACGAACTCCGTCTTTAGTGGGTTGACCCTTAGACCGATACTTTTGTAACCATTTATCAGGTGGTGAATATTTTCTTGTAGAGAAGTATGGCTAAAGCTTAACATCAGCAGGTCGTCAGCATACGAAAGCTGGCTGAGGTCGCATAGATTGATGCTGAATTCTCCAGCAATATTTTTTTGTTATGTTTGACATGAGCATTCACACCATATTTGAGTAATTTCAGGAACACCTGAGACTGCGCAACTGAATCGAATGCATCTGAAAATGCCTACGCAGTACATAAAGAGGGAGGATCCTATTCTGTGGGTTTCGTCAATAGCTTTCTTTAAAAGCCTATGTACACACGCGCAAATCAGGTTTCAGCGGAATCCTAACTGATGATAATCCAATCTATACTTTCCCAAACTTTCTGGAAGGAGAAGTAGCTCGAGGACTTTACTGAGAACACTGGAAACGGTCATTGATCTATATCCTGTGCACTGATTTTGATTTTTCACTTTTTTGGGGTTATTTGACAGAATACCAGCACGAAATGAGCTGGAGACCATACTGCAATCGACACATCTGGAACAGAAGAGTGATATGTTCAAACAAGAGGTCACTGCCATACCTTAGGTTATCCGGACATATACCATCGAGACCAGGTGCCTTTCCGCGTTTTAATTTACAAACTGTTTTAGCTATGGCCAATTTAGGTATCACAAAGGTATTTCGCACTTTTAATAAAGGTTTTGAGTTTTTGTTTAACCATTGATCACAATCCCAGCTTGGTGTCGTTGGAAACAAACACTGTAGAGCAATTTCATAACCACTCTTCTTTCGGAATGTCAGATGAGCATGTTTTTCCACTGGTCTGGGATCTCTTGGAGAACTTCCACATCAGTTTTGGGTTTTTTGAGGATTGCTCTGGAACCTTATCAGCTTCTTCGCTTTTCAGTTTTTCCGTTACATTTAGGTAGTCCTTCTTTGGGCTCTAAAATAGTTGGAACATCACTCCAGATCTGGGCTGATTGGATTCCTTCCAGATATTGTACCATAACTCAGTACGTTTTTTTGCTTGTTTGACCAGGGGACACTTGCCCCAACCTGGTTTTTGAAAACCAGAACGGACCTTACAACACGGGACGGCTAACTTTTCTGCGGTTTTTATGGCGTGGCAAATTCCTCACAATAGATGTTTAAAGCGACCGAATCTTGGACACCGGGCAGTAGTTGCTGGTAGGGCACTTTAACTTTGCTCAGGGTTTCGTCACAAGTGTGTTGATACAGCACCGTGTCAAATTTTTCCCTCTCAGTTTTGATAAAGTGTTTTTTGGTTGCACGATTGGCAGTATATTGAACGAGAAACCAAAGGATAGACCTAAATGGCCGCTACAGGTATGGTCGGAGTCAACGCTTATATTTTCCCTGAGTGGAAAATTTGTTATCACATGGTCAATATTATTCTTAGAGCCACTATTGTGTATATTTGTAAACTGCTGATCTTTGTCACAAAAGGATATCCCGCCCGGGAGTGCTGATAGAAGGATGTCTTTTATTTCACCTGGTAAGGAGGGGTTGAACTGGAAGTCTCCACAAATCAGAAAGCGCCTGTTGCCGATTCTACACAAGAGTCTGCTTAAATGGCTACACCCTTCGGCATAGCGTTTCTCAGAATGATCGTTATTCAGGTTTGTTGGAAGATAGACTTTGATGAGGAAAAAGCTGGTTGGACCTAAAAATTGGCTGCACGAATTGTACAGCCTACAGGGATCTGGTCGTCGACTATAACAGCAGTGCCGCCGCTAGGTCTTCCACGCTTAAATTGTTGTTTGGCTTCATGTATGAAAACCGATTTGCGCGGAAAGGACAGGAACAGAGCAAAATTGTTATTGGTATGTAGGTGCTCTTGCACACAAATTACATTATAATCGTAGCAAATTTCGCTCAGGTAGCTTATTCTCACAGCGTCGTGTCCGTATATGTTTCGACAAAAGACCTTTAAATTATTCATTTTCGGGGTTGAAACGCTTTGTTCATGGCTTTTTTTTAACGCCTGGCCAGGCCAGGCTATAGCTTGGGTGATCGTCCTTCCCGTTAGGACAAATGGCACACTTGACACTGTTTGATTGATATGGTGTTTCTCTTGTCGATTCATGGCGCCCTGCACAACGGGGGCAGCAGGGTTGATTGCTGCAGTCTCGAGCCAGATGTTCGAAAGACTAGTACCTGAAGTACCTTTTCGGGATTTCTTTGAACGTCGTTACTTTGAGGTGAGTGTACTCAACATAGATTCTTTGTCGGATAACACTGTCACGTGATGATGCATCTGCAAAAATAAGTCGAACAACAATTATCAGGTTAAAACATTTTTTAAGTTTAGTAGGATATAAGCTATAAAGCATTTATAATAAAACATTGCTATCTCCAAATGCGCTAAAAAGAGAAAAAAAGAGTAGTTTAAAGTTGTAGATATTTAACCCACATCCAATTACCAGGTTGAAATTATTCTTTATTTATTTTTTAAATTACTACTAAATACGCTAAAAAAAAGGTTTATACTAAAACGCTGTTATCTCTAAATATGCTAAAAGAGACAAAGAACATCGTTTGAAGTTGTAGGAATTTAGTCTACATGGAATTATCAGGTTCAAAATATTTTTCACTTTAATATTGTATAAGCTAAAAGAACATCTATGGTAAAACACTTTTATATTTAAGGGGGGGGGGGGGGTATGTGTTTAAAGTTGTAGACAATTAACCCCTATACAATGACCTGGTTGACATTACTTTTTTAAATTAGTAGTATACAAGCTAAAACTGGTTTGTAATAAAACACTTTTATCTCCAAATGTGCTAAAAAAGAAAAAAATTGCCCTTAAGTTCATACCTTCATACTTCATAACTAAAGGGTAGATCGACAATAGGACGAGTAAATTATAGTGTAGGGCAGTCTTTTGACAGTAAATTCCAGGAAACTCCCCATCTATGTTTGATTTGCAGCAAGTATGCAAAGTCGTGCAATTTCTGACTCAAGAAGGGCAACAGCTAAAGTAGCAGAAGATATGAATGAGGTACAGTACCCCACTGGAATATTTACTTACCCAAGGTTGGAGTCTCATTTGAGTTTGTATTTTACTCTTCCGAAATATTTCCCTCCCGACTTCCGCACTTGTTAGAGCTGTAGAACTATACAGAATAAGGTTTTTTTTAACAATTAAACAATTAATTTTTGTTCATTTATGATTGCAAAAAGTTCCAACTTTTCAAAAATTCCTTATTTCAAAATCAAATTAAAAAAAAAAATAATTATATGTTCATCAAAGTATCAAAACTGGCATCAAAGTAACAATATCAAAGTTAAAAAATGGGTTTTTGTCAACCTCAAAGTTTGTATTATCTGATGTTTGAACTATTTTTAACAAAATGGCTATCTCAAAATCATTTGTCAGATGTGTTTGAGGAGAAAAGGACGTGGGGGGGGGGGGCTAATTGCCTTTCGATCTCTTTTGCCTCTTTAAAAGTGAACTAGAACTTTCTATTTTCAATCAAATGAGCTCTTTCTGAAGTTTAGATGAGCATCCCTTCTACAACAACCATAAATACCCCCAGAGTATAACCTACAACGTATGTCCCTAGGCCCTGGGGGGTTGTGTCAAACCAGGAGTTTTAATATCTGATGTTTGAACCATTTTTAACAAAACGGTCACCTCAAATTTTTATCGGATGTGTTTATCCATCCTGTAAACCCAAAGGCGTGGAGGGCGGGAGGGGCTAATTGTCCTCCGATCTTTTTAACTCCGAAAAATGAACTAGAACTTTTAATTTCCATTCAAATGAGCCCTCTCGGAAGTTTATACGAGCATCCCTTTCATAAGAACCATATACGGCCCCAGGACATAGCTTACAATGCCTCCCCCCTGGGCCCTGGGGAGTTGTTTTGACACAGGAGTTTTTGTTATCTGACCTTTGGACTATTTTAAAAAATGGCTCTCTCAAAATTTATATCGGATGGGTTTGGGGAAAAAAGTTCGTGGGGGGCTAGGGGCTCTCCGATCTCTTTTGACTTTTAAAAATTGAACTAGAACTTTTAATTTCTATTCAAATCAGCCCTCTCTGAAGTTTATACGAGCATCCCTTCCATAAGAACCATATATGCCCCCAGGGCATAACTTGCAACGCCTGCCCCCGGGCCCTGGGTGGTTGTGTCGACACCGGAGTTTTTTTTATCTGACCTTTGAACTAGTTTTAACGAATTGGCTATCTCAGAATTTTTATCGGATGTATTTGGGGGAGAAGGGGCGTGGGGAGGGGGATAGTTGCCCTTTGATCTCTTTTGACTCTTAAAAACTGAAGTAGAACTGTCAATTTCCAATCAAATGAGCCCTCTCTGAAGTTTATGCGAGCAACCCTTCCACAACAACTATATATTCCCCCCAAGCATAACTTCCAACCCCTACCCCTTGCCCTGAAGGATTGTGTGCCCCGGAGTTTTCGTTATAGGATCTTTGAACCATTTTGTAAAAATAACCCTCTCAAAGTTCTTATCGGATGGGTTTGAGGAGAATAAGGCGTGGAGAAAGGGGGGGGGCTAGTTGCCCTCTGATCTCTTTTGACTCTTAAAAAGTGAACGAGAACTTTGAATTTCCAATCCTATGAGCCCTCTCCAAAGTTTATACGAGCATCCCTTCCATAAGAACTATATATGCCCCCAGAGCATAACTTACAACGCCTTTCTCCGGGCCCTGGAGGGGGGGGGGTTGTGTCGACCTCTGAGTTTTCATTATATGATCTTTGAAATATTTTTTAAAAATGGCTATCTCAAAATTCTTATCGGCTGGGTTTGAGGAAAAAAGGCATGGGGGGGGGCTAATTGCCCTCCGATATCTTTTGACTCTTTAAAAGTGAACTAGACCTTTCAATTTCTAATCAAATGAGCCCCCTATGAAGTTTATACCAGCATACCTTCTATAAGAACCATATATGCCCCCAGAGAAATACTTACAACGTCTGCCCCCGGCCTTAGGCGGTTGTCACAGGAGTTTTTCTTATCTGATCTTTGAACTATTTTTAACGAAATGGCCGTACGTAAAGGAGTTTTTGTTACATGATCTTTGAACTATTTTTAACAAAATGGCTACCTCAAATTTTTTATCAGATGTATTTGGGGAAAAGGGCTTGGGGGGGGTAGTTGCTGTCCGATCACTTTTTACTCTTAAAAAGGGCACTAGAACTCTCGATTTCCAATCGAATGAGCCCCTTTGAAGTTTATACGACGACCCCTTCTATATGAAGTGCCTCTGGGAAAAAATAAACGGAGTGTGGGGGGAGGCTTGCTGCACTCCGATCACTTTCGACTCTTAAAAAGTGATTTACAACTTTCAATTTCCAATAAATGAGCCCTCTATGAAGTTTATACGAGCATCCCTTCCATAACAACCATATATGCCCCAAGGCATAACATACAACGTCATCCCCCGGCTCTGGGGGGCTGTGTCCACATCGGAGTTTTTGTTGGAGTTTTTGAACTATTTTTACCAAAATGTCTATCTCAAAATTTTTATCTGATACATTTAGGGCGTGGAGGGGGGGGGGCTAGTTGCCCTCCGACCTCTTTTGACTCCTAAAAAGTGAACAAGAACTTCCAATTTACAATCATATGAGCCCTCTCCGAAGCTTATACGAGCATCCCTTCCATAAGAACTATATATGCCCCCAGAGCGTTACTAACAACGGATACCTCCAGGCCCTAGGGGGGTTGCTTCGACACAGGAGTTTTTTTTTATCTGACCTTTGAACTATTTTTAATGAAATAGATATTTTAAAATTTTATTGGATGGACTTGGCGAAAAAATGGTGGGTGTGGGGCTATTTGCCTTCAGATTTCTTTTGACCCTTAAAAAGTGAACTAGAACTTTCAATTTCCAATAAAATGAGCCCTCTCTGAAATGACCCTCTCTCAAGTGAGCCCTCGTTTATACGAGCATCCCTTTCATAAGAACCATATACGCCCCCAGGACAACACTTACAATACCTACCCCAAGGTCCCTGGGGGGTTGTGTTGCCAGCGGAGTTTTTGTTATCTAATTTTTTAAGAATTAAAAAAAACTGGCTATCTCGAAATTTGTAGCGGATGGGTTTGGGGAAAAAGGGCGTGGGGGGCTAGTTACCCTTAAATCACTTGACTTTTAAAAAGTGAACCAGAACTTTCCAGAACCAGAACTTTCGAGCATCCCTTTCATAAGAACCATACATGCCTTTTGGGCATAACTTAGAACGCCTTCCCCCGGGCCCTGGGTGTTATATTGACACCGGAGTTTTTCTTATCCGACCTTTGAACTATTTTTAACAAAATGTCTATCTCAAAATTTTAATCAGATGGGTTTGGAAAATGAAGGCGTGGGGGGGGGGCTAGTTGCCCTCGTATCTCTTTTGACCATTAAAAAGTGAACTCGAACTTTCAATTTTCAATCAAATTAGCCCTCTCTGAAGTTTATACTAGCATCCCTTCCATAAGAGCCATATATTCCCCCAGGGCATAACTTACAGTGCCTACCCTCGGGCCCTGGGGGGCTGTATCGACCCCGAAGTTTTCGTTATATGGTCTTTGAACTATTTAAAAAAATGGCTATCTCAAAGTTCTTATCGGATGGGTTGAGGAAAAAAGGCCGTGGAGGGGAGGG
>JAQQPU010010691.1:0-29611 GCA_029168905.1 Artemia sp. Kazakhstan ARC1039 | reverse complement strand
TAAGTTTATTGATAAAATAATTGAAAATAGACGGGTTAAACATGATAGTAGGGTTATTGGGGTTTCTCAGTCTTTAGATTTAGTTGTATCAAAAAGCTTCATTTCATTACCATATGTACCTGGTTTGGGTGAAAAACTTTCACGGGTTTTACGTAAATTTAGTATTGATACATGTTTCCAATCGTTGAGGCCAATGGGTAGTTTTTTTTAGTTCTGGTAAGGATTTAACTCGGGGAAATTTAGTAAGTGGGGTGTATAAAATTCCGTGTTCTTGTGGGAAGTTCTATATTGGTAGGACTCACCAACAATTTGTTGAAAGGTTTATTGAACACCGAAACTCAATAGAAAAAACCCTACAATTAAGCAAGCCTCCAGAAACTTTCGTTTCAGCTTTAGCAGAGCATATTTGGCTTCAAACAGATCATTTTGTAAAATTTGATGAAGCATTGGCTATTTCTAATGATAAGGGTTACACCCAATGGGCGAGAGAAGCCATAGAAATAAAAAAAAACAAATGTTTGCTAACCTTTCCATAAATAGGGACACAGGTAATTTAAATATTGACTCAATTTATGATAACCTTCTAAAGAGTGAATCAACAGTCAATAAGGGAGTTAAGATTTTAAATAATCACCAGGGGACTATTTTACCTGCTAGACCAAAACGATTTGCTTCAGTAATAGCTAACAAAAGGATTATTTCGCAACAGAATAATTAAAGTAATTTATAGTTTTTTTATTTTTCCTCAGTTACTCTGGTGTCATCACTGAAGTAACTCTATATTAGCATTTTTTCCCTACGTGGATCAGTTTGCGCCAATTGTACATTTTTGTTTGTTTTTTTTTTGGTGGTGGTTTTATTGGTTTTTAGTTTTATCTTGTTTTTTTTTTGTTTTTTTATTTTGTTCTTCTTGTGTGTCTTTCGTGCTGAAGACGCCTTGTTTGTATACAGGCGAAATATCCGCGTTGTTTTTGTTGTTTTCTTTTCTCTCCACTGGCCACAGTCTCGTTTGTTTGTTTTTTTTGGAGATTTTTCTCTTTGTTGATTTTTGTCATGGCTGGCCAGTTCGACTTAAGATCTTTCAAATAGTCAGCAAGGGAATTTAACAAGTGGAAATGGAGAAACAAAATAATTAGTAATAAAATAATAAGATCAAGATTTAGACTAAGTTAAACTTGATTAAGGATATAAGCAAAGCCCATACCAGCCCTTAAAATTTCTTCGAATTCGCCCTTATATTTTAGGGGAATCTACAATTGGGACATATCAGCTCTTACATTTAATCCTTGCATTACCCCCACTTTTGGGCTACAACATACCATCTATGGTTTTCCGCCTTTTGAACCGATTGGTGAGGTCAAGTAAGTGTTAAGATTTTCCTCTTTTATTCAACCTAACCTTAAATGTAATAAGTGTAGGGAATTTTCGCTCCAATCTAGTGCCCCTCTAAAAACTTAGAAAAAATACCTTAGAATAATCATATCAAGCCAAAAGATTGTGTTTCTAAGATGGGGTGCGCAGGTTTGAGAAGATGATTGTTTCAGAAATATGCTACAACATTCTACAGCAAAGCTGTATCCAGGGGTTTACCGGGTTTTAACACCCCCCCCCCCCCGCAAAAAAAAATATTGCACGACGCCTAAAAAAGTAACAAAATGCAAAAAAATATGAGGTGCGTCTGATTTTTTTTGTACCCCCCCCCCCGAATAAAAATCCTGGATACGCCCTTGTTCTGCAATGTCCCATATTGGCATTTATTATGCAGTAGTCACACCAGTTTCAATTCTGCCTTGGATTTGACAGGGTTTTTTGATGAGCTTGTTTTATACTTTATTATAAACAGCTGAGAAATGGTGTCGAATAGAATACTCATAGTCGACAGAACTAGGATATAGAAAGCAATTTTACGAAAAACAAATAGCTTTAGAAAGCTAAGAAACGATGCGCTGGGTCGTAGAGTCTACCAGGCTTTTGATTGGTTGGCTAAAGGTGAACTATCCACCAATTAGAAATTTGTTTGCATGCAAGAATCTGCAGCAATAAGTTTCAATAAAAAAAATTCCATTGCTATATGAAAAAAAAAAAAATCTGAAAATTTTGTAGCTCAGAGAGCGAATTTATCTTTTACGAATCCAATATAGATTATTTAACCAACTTACCATTCGATTGTTAAGCTAAAAAGGCAAGGCTACTAGTGGATCTTTCCATAAATGCTTTAATGGAAATCAGAAGAAAGGAATCATTTTCACATCCGAGAGTATATTTAAATAAGAGCCAGATCAAAAAAATAGAAAGAAATATACCTCAAGTTCCAAGCACCACCCAACTCTAGTCCAAGTAAACTTTCTGCTGTCAACGTACGTCTCGTTCCACGATTGCTTTCAAAAATGAAACCACATAAATCTTCTTTCAAAATAGTTGCTTGCTAGAAAAAAAGAAACAAAAATTGCATTTTCAAAGCTTAAAAATATAGAATCAAATAAATTAATAAATTAAGTAAATCAAATCTCACAAAGGCCTTTTAGCCTAAAAGGATACACATGCACCAGTCTTTTTTTCTGGGAAGGGAGAAAGAGGGGTTCGATTCACCGAAACAGCAAAATAGGTGATTTATATGATGATTATAGGAATCTATGGAAACATCTGAAAAGATTTAAGGGAGAACTCGCTCCATGGGCCTCACATATATCAACACACCTGCCTAGGGGGCTTATGAAACTTTAGCTTATGGTGAATTGGTGATGCGAATTCGAGTAAAGGATTCTTGTTTTACAGAGCATTTCTAAGCCAGGATACTAGTTCTTGGGGGGGGGGGGACATTACAGTCTTTTCCAATTTTTTTTTATCAGTGATTATTTTTTATGTTAATTTTGTGTGTGTGTGTGTGTCACTTCACAATTTACGTGTACTGTACAGTGGGTTAAAAATGCAATATTATTATTACTTAAGCGGGACACGACTTTTGGAGTAAAATCCAACCGTCTGAGATCTATCTGATAGGCTTAGCACAGAAAAGCAGATATTTGACATCCAGGGTGGCTGCTTAGGTCCTGTTTTGATTTGTTGCCACACAGGTCAGGAGAAGCAGTGCTTTTCTCTCAGAAAAAGAAAAACAGCTTCTATATAACATGTTACTAAGCCTGTAAACAAAATTTATAACCCTTTACCACTTTTCTCTAATATATTGCTTTTATCCAAAACAACGGAAAAAATCTTTCGTTAAGCCTCTGCATAATAAAGGATCAAAGTCATATTGTTCCAATTATATGCTTACTTCAAAAATATTTTGCGGTGCCTTTGATGAAAATTTTGTTGATTTCATGCAACTTCATTTTGAGGAAAATAATCTTCGCTCTATTCTCAACATAGAAGGAAAAAAAGTTATGCAGCACACAATCACTTGTCTTAGTGGTTTCTAAAAACACAGTAAGCAATATGATGACACATATTATGATCACATCATAACAGCTGCTTAGGTCCTGTTTCAATTGGAAACTAAACAAGCCAATGTCAGGAAGCACAAGTGGATAGTTCTTTTTCATTGCCAGCTATAGTCACAAGTGGAGTTCCTCAGGGCAGGTACAAAGGTCCTGTTTTATTTTTTAACAAACAGGTCTAATTCATCAAGTGAAAGTGGATAATTCGTTCACACTGCCAGCTAGTCGCAAGTGGACTTCCTTATGGCAGCTATTTAGGTCCTGTTTTATTGTATGCACACATAAATGACTTACCTAAACTATTCAAAATAGGACTTAAAATGTTTTAGGACGATGCAAACCTTAATTACTAAATTCCCACTCCAACTGAATTATTACTAATTCAGGATGACATTAACTGATTTGAATCTTGGGCCAAAAATAACTTCATGTATATCAATCAGGGCATATGTCTAGTGGTTGATTACATATCATGAACTGATTCTCAGTCCAAATAAAATACAAAGGTTTGTGAGATAAAATCAGATTACTAGGTTCAAGATCTCAAAATAACATATAAAGGTTTGTGAGATAAAATCAGATTACTATGTTAAAGATCTCCAAAATAACATACAAAGATTTGTGAGATAAAATCATATTACTATGTTAAAGATCTCAGTCCATTTCGACAAACTTCTTAAATTCGATAACAGCCTGTTATTTCACCTAGTTATGCAAGCAGTGGCCTCTTTGTCATTAACAGATCTTTTAGTGACTTCAACCTTGCCTACTTTTTAAGTGCCTATAAATCTGTAGTGTGTGTATTAGTATGATACCCTTTGGAAAAACCTGCCCCGTTGTTGGTTGAAAGGGTTCAGCCCATGGAAACGAAGATGACCCCCCCCCATCTTGAATATTGATCTCATCAGTACCTGTAAATAAAAACGAAGACCACAAGACCACACATCACACAAAAAATAAAGAAGAGAGTGTAACGTTCAAATTTAAAAATTGTTAACTGCCGATGAAAAGTAATTGAATATTTCGGTAATAAATAAAATAGCCATCATCAGCAATACGAGAAAGTAGACTAAGACCACTTCCTATAGAAAATGAGAAAAAATAAAACAAGAATAAAACATTCCTACATGTAAGTTCAGCTAAGACTCTACTTTCTGAACTTCGCTGAACTTGCATATAGTTATGATGCTATGGTACATATTTGAAAAAATAAGAAGGCGAATTTTAATGAATTACTCTGGAAATTATAGGAAGTGTTGGGACGTCGGGTTGGAGTGGGGAGGTCACTCCAACAGCGTAGATGTCAGGTCAGAGCCACACAAATACAACAAAACCTAGGAAATTATTACGTATATAAGGCAGGATGGTCTTAATTTTGCCCTACGCGTGAAGACAGGGATAAGACTGAGTGTCATGATGATAAGTGAGCCTGAAGAATCGAGTGAGTTACAAAAGGAAGTGCATTGATAATGTAGGTTTCATGAAAGATGGCTGGCGAGTATAGCGAGGGATGAGGGCTTTGTTAGTGATGAAAACTTACGATTTCTCACACTAGCAATGGAGCATAGAAATAGATTTCTATAATTTGTGTAACATTTTTGTTTATGTAGTATTATTTAATTAGAATTCAATTTTTCATTTTGTATTGCCATGATCCAAGGACTTTTAGAACAATAAAAGCTATTACAATTATTGTATTGTAGGCGCTAAAAAAGGACATTTTCGAATTAGGCTCAGTAAGTTGCGGAAGAGAAACTTTTGCGGTTTGTATTATGAAATGATCATTTAAAGTCTGTAAGTGATGGAAAAAGAAAATTATGTCAGTTCTATACTCAGAATAAATAACATAAGGAAAGAGTGGTGGTTTTCCATTTAACAAAACCACAGCTGACGTAACTTTTATATTTTCTTTCTATTGTTTCTATTTAATTCAACTACATACCATAGGCTACGGAACACTTCCGGAATTTTGTATTTTCCTTGTCAAGTCTATCGGATAAAACAAGGTTAACAGACGAAACTGAGTACACTGCAACAATCCCCTTTCCATTTCAATTGTCACCAAAACGAAAAAAACATTCCTTATCCCATGCAACATTGGGGAGAATCAAATAAAAGTTTACTTTCTCTTCCTACCTAATGACAATGATGTTAATGACTATAACAGTAAACGTAATGCCAATTACCATGGTGTTGCCTATGTCAACGGACAATAACCTGATGACAACAAAATTAAACGTAATTACTAGAAAAGGCCTGAGGGTTCATAGTACTCCACTCACCTGTTGTCCTTCTGAATTATTGATACGTATTTCTCCAGGATTTTTGCATTGTAATGACCACTTCCCAATAGTGAGTACCGTTGAACCAGGTGAAGAAAGAATTGGCTGAGTTGGATGGCCAGGGGGTACAGCTGCTCTCACTCGCTGCAATTTATCCAAAAATTCTCCACGATTTTCTAAAATATAAGAAAAGATTACAATTGTCATCAAGGTTTCGTCAACAATAGAACTTAATAATTATAAACAAATCAGAGACCGAGGGGTGGGGGATAAAAAAAGGGGTACAAGTATTTTGGTTTTTACATATGTTTTTTATATTTACCTGTATCCTTGAGGAATCAGGATGTAGGGTTAGGGAAATACCCTCAGCATCAAGGTATGATGAGGTACATGACAGGACAGGCAATATAAATTTAGCCTGTCCTATTCTTCATTTATTGACCAGCCATCAGGTAACAATTTTTTTTCTTACAACGAAACGGAGGGGGGGGGGTTAATAAGTAAAATAATAGAAAAAGTTATATTTATGAACTATCATGAGTAAACTATAAGAATTTTTACAAATCCATATTCATAGTGACCTGATTCAGTATTGAATAATGCAGCAATCTGAATCTGTCTACTTTTAAGACTATCCTTAAGATAAGTAATAAGGTAAATTTACGGCTGAGCAAATACAAGCCCAGGAGAGGGGGGCTGTACGAATGGCTGTGGCTGTCATATCTGTAAAGAAAAACCTATAATTCCCCCAAAACTTGCTGAAGTACACAGCCCTGACACTCATGTTCTTAAATAAGAGTATAAACCTTCCTGAAAGTACTAGCAATAGGTCATGAGTTTGCATAGCCAAAATTTTAGATACAACGATTTTTCCCGGCATGGGGCCCGTAAACCAGAATTTATTTCAGGGGAGGGGGTGCACAACATACTTTGTACAGAACGCCTATATCTCTGCGTAGTCGGATACGCCAATTCTTTCTTAAGAAGGAT
The DNA here is from genome assembly GCA_029168905.1 of Artemia sp. Kazakhstan ARC1039. Classification (NCBI taxonomy): domain Eukaryota; kingdom Metazoa; phylum Arthropoda; class Branchiopoda; order Anostraca; family Artemiidae; genus Artemia; species Artemia sp. Kazakhstan ARC1039. Next base: position 22,902 of record JAQQPU010010691.1, on the reverse strand, counting down.
GTGAGATCCCCCCCCCCCCCCTAGGGAAAACTTCTCAGAGGCATGAGCATCAAAAATAGCGACGAAGAATTTTTAGGAACCTATAGCAGGTATCCTAAGAATTTAATCTGACGCATATAGAAGACTCAAATTTGGTTTGTTACCGTCCCCTCACCCCCACCCCCTCTCACCTATGCATAAGTATGAATAATGTATATTTAAGATAGACCAAAAACGAGAGTCTTACCACTGGTATCAGTTCCTCCTTCGGGGTTTCCAGATGAGTACATTGTTGCCAGCTTACCATCAAGCAAAAATCTGAACCATCCATTGGATCCGCTGGAAAGTTCAATGGCAACACTATCAGACCACAAATACATACAATCTTTTCCTCTGGCGAAAGTAAACTCTTTCCATTGATAGAGCCGACATGAGACAAGCTTAGTTGCATCCTCTGACAAAATCTCTCCTCCCACAGGTTCCTAGAAAATTAAAGAGTGAGATGTAGCCCTGCAACTAAGTAAGAACACATCCATTTTCATTTACTATCATCACATACGAATTTCCTGTTGCCAATGGCTAATAAGTGAGCAATGACACATGTTTAGCACTGTGGCGGTGTTGAACAAAAAACTAGCGCCCCTCCTCTCCATTTAGTGAGCATTGATTAGCGTACATGGAGGGCAAAAATAAGCCTTTACGTTGGCATTTTTTTTTCCTTTAATTTTTTTTTCTTTAGTAAAATGAACAAATTACCAGGTAGATCTTCAAATTTTCTTTGTTTCAAGTTTTGTAAACGATCTACAATTGAATCTAAAGAAAGGCTTTAGTTGAAGACAAATCAGACACAGAAAGTCAGAAAATTTGGATAGAACTTGAAAGATTACGTTTACCACTCCAGGAATCGATATTAAACTCTTAAATTAATTAAAGCCTGAGTAACACATTTACCTCTTAACTCACAACCTTACACTTTATGTAAATAGTGAATCGATGAATACATTCAACCTCTGACGCTTGGTGATGGTTCAGCACAAAAACTTAACGCAACATTAACACTATACAAAAATACTACACGAAAGAAATGCCACCCATTTAATATTGCTCCACATCAATAATGGAGGGTTCATATCTAGTATCTACTGATATCTACTACTATCTATATCTACGTTATAAATATAAATTAACACTATACAAAAATACTACACGAAAGAAATGCCACCCATTTAATGTGGCTCCTCATCAGTAATGGAGGGTTCATATCTAGTATTGACCAATATCTATATCTAGTAATCTATTTTAACCCGGGATATGACCCAAATTTCTAGCTCTTGTGAAAAAAGTGTCATTTCTCTGTTGATTTATATCAGTTATATACTTGGTTTTACACCTGGTGATGGCTAAACCACAAAAATACTACACGAAAGAAATGCTATCCATTTAATATGGCTCCTCGTCAATAATGAAGATTTCATATCTACTATTTTTTAACTCAGGATATGACCCAAATTTCTATCTATTGTGAAAAAAGATGTGTCAATTATCTGCCGTATTTATCAGTGTTATAATATTAACTACATATTTACGTACAAATTTTAACATTCTATTCAAGGGGAGGGGGGAGGGGATATTCTCCATTAGCAAATGTTAAAGCTACTAGTAAGTTATAAATTACGCATTTAATTCAGGATGAACACGCGGGAAATAATTAAATTAAATAATAATTATTTAAACAAACTTACAGGTTTTTCCACTTTTCCTATAAGTTGTGCTTCTTCTTCAGCCGTAATGGTAGCCAATTGTTGCACTTGATTAAAAACTCCCAGTCGAGCTAAATTCTGAAGACTTAGTTCTGGTATTTTCTTCATTAGGTCTTGAACAATTTGTAAGCCAAGCAAACGGCCATCATCATCTTCCTTTAAATATAGAAAGACAGTTTAGAACAACAGATTTCCTTTAAATTTAGAAAGACAGTTTGATTCTTTTTTAACAGAAAGACAGAACAATTTGTAATCCAAGCAAACGGCCATCATCATTTTCCTTTAAATATAAAAAGACAGTTTAGTTAACAGATTTCCTTTAAATTTAGAAAGACAGTTTGATTCTTTTTTAACAGAAAGACAGAACAATTTGTAAGCCAAGCAAACGGCCATCATCATTTTCCTTTAAATATAAAAAGACAGTTTAGTTAACAGATTTCCTTTAAATTTAGAAAGACAGTTTGATTCTTTTTTAACAGAAAGACAGAACAATTTGTAAGCGAAGCAAACGGCCATCATCATCTTCCTTTAAATATAGAAAGACAGTTTAGAACAACAGATTTCCTTTAAATTTAGAAAGACAGTTTGATTCTTTTTCAGCAGAAAGACGGAACAAATTGTAAGTCGAGCCAACGACAATCATCATCTCCCTTTGAAGTTTCAAAAATATGGCTGCTCTTATCTGAATCAATTGCTTTGTTTCCCCTTTCAGTCCTGGCTTAACTTCCCTCAAGTAATGATGTCATTCAACCAATCAATTTATTTTTAGAAAACGGAAAAATTACAAAGCTTTAGACCCCACAAAGACTCTTTGGCCTGTGAGTGGGACTGTTGGTGAGAGTGAGAAGCGGGAAGTGGATGCTAAGACTGTTTTAATTTTGGTTTTAGTTTTAAAATGTCACATATTTTTCAATAATTAATAATTGAAAGAATCACATATTTAATAATAATAAACATTTCTAATTTAATAATTATTTGCTTTGCTGATGACGGCTGTTAGATATGGAGCCAAAATATTCAATAAAAAGAAGTAACAGAAGTAAAATAAAAAAAAATCACTTAAATTAATTCCTCGGTTATACCTTTTGGTATTTGTATTATGGAAACTTATCTTGCCTAAAAATTACTTTTTAAAAACAGGTGGTCTCGACAACTGAACAGTGTGTATCTGGGTCTTGGCCCACTAACTATTAGATGTAACCAAAGTACGGGTAGAGGAGCCCCCAGTGCAAAAAAATATTAAAAGTTTAAGAAATTAAATCTAAACTAGCATGAGATATAAGAATGACTGTTTTAAACACAATCTATTATATTTTTCCTCGGATTTTTCTTTCAACATAAACACCAACCAGTTCATTCAATAACGCTGCAACTTCCGACTCATCTCATTATCAAGAGCCGAAGCCATAGCCTCCCCCAAAACGGGAATATCCCTATCAGCCAGTGAAGAAAGTAGATCATTAATTCGTATAAATGAAGGTAGTAGAAAAGGTGGCTAGTAAAAAACCTTTTAGAAAGAGGCTTTTATTTCACTTTCCCTACTTGCTGCAAAACTTGCACTTAGATGAGTTTGGCAGCAAGCTGGGAGAGGAGATAACAACCTCTCTCTGGGAGGTTTTCTGCTAGCCACTTCTGCTACTACCTTCACTTTATTCACTGAATAATAAAAATAAAAATGGAAAATGAAATCAACATGGCTGCAACTTCTGATTCTTACCTCATTATCAAGAACCGAAGCAATAACCTCGGCCAAAGCGGGAATATCCTTATCAGCCAGTGAAGAAAGTAGATCGGGTGTTGCATAATGCACAGCCTTTCGTATCAGATTTAGGCTTGATCGCCTGACGCTTTGTAATAGCGTTGATTGATATGTATTTGAAAACAAGGGTAGCAGTCGGCGTATATATACTGGTGCCATTTCAGGATCACCTTTAGGTTCTGGCATGGGTACATCAGTGCATTCAGCTTTCTTGTCACTACTTTCGATGGGGAGCACGGGAGCCATCCATTCTCCAGGGGCTTGGAGTACTGAAGCTACTTCTCTGAAAAGGAAAGAAATTTATCGTCTTCTTAATTATCCACTTAACAATACAAAAACAATGACTACTTCTAACCAATAACAATTCACTGCAGCACCAAGCCGCCTCAGGTGAACACAGGTACGCATGCTCCTCCTCTGCCCCAATACAATTAAAGCCTCCCTCTTTAAGCCCTACCCCCCAGAACTTCCAATTTCCCCTGAATCCTTCCTTCCGACCGCCTCCCATCCAATCCGGGAACGACCTGTTTTTTCGTTTGCCCCTAGATGATTGGCCGAAAAGGGCGATCTTGCAATCTGTCATCCTTCATTCACAGAGCGTGTCCTACCCAACTCAACCTTTTCCTCCTCAGCTCTAGATAGCGGATAGAACCATATTTTTCGTTAGCTTACTATTTCAAATGCGGTCAGTCGGCCAGATACCCAAAAGAGTACATGGACAATTTCTCTGAAGAATATCTAACGAACCCTCTCCGTCTTTTGAAGCGTCCACCTTTCAAAACCATATTTAACCACCGTCATCGCTGTAGCTTTCAATATTCCAATCCTGGTTTGCAGACTTATCTCCCTATTCTTTCAAACTTTTTTTAACTGAGAAAAAAACACCATGGGTCTTGGCTATTCTACTTTTATTTCTACACCGCATGTGTCATTTTTAATAATAATACTACTTAGGTAAGTGATGCTATCCATTTGACCGATCTTATCGTTACCTATAATAATTTATTTTTACACTCTTTCAATACAAAACAATAACACACTAGAGGAATAAAAGGAAATATATATATGACTGCATGATAAAATGACGATCATAATATGCAAACTAAAAATATAGAATCCAAAGTAGCCTATAATCTATCATAAAAGCCAATCTGTCTACCTTAATGTAAACTGAAGGCGGTTAAGCGGAAAGTATGAAATTTTCTTACTACGGCCTTCAAAACAACCAGATCAGTATAAAACATGGTATTTTCTAATGGTATTTAAGTTACGGAACGACACAGGAATACCAATGAAAAATGTTGAAAACCAGAAAAATCAAATCCTAATTTGCTTTTGATGCTTTAGTTGATTTTTCACACTAGAGCCCTTTCACACTTTCACCTTAGAGCCTTTCACACAAACGTAACTTAAGATTTTACGTTATGTTATGCAGTCTTAGAGAACAAATTTTGTCCATAACGTAAGCAGTGTATAATAGGTGTAATAAGTGTAATAGGTGTAATAAGCAGTGTAATAATAATAGGTGATTCTATTGGTGTACTTTCCATTTCAATCCGTCACCTTTTCTCAGCGGTACTGGTTCTTTTTCTAAATTTTCGCAGATTTGTTTTTGCAATAGAATTGCACAAATAAGATTAAGTAATGTATTATTCATATTCCTGAATCACTTTAAAATGAAAATATTTTTTTGATTTGGCGTTTTTCTTTCAAAACTTGTTGTTAAACTTTCGGTTACCAGAGACTATGGATCATCTTTACTAGGCTACAGCCATGATTTACATTGCATATCTTACGTTATAGAAAAGTCAATAGAGTAACAACAAATTGGAATTTCCATATGAGCAATTAACAGGTTTTCATAATCAATTAATAAAATTTTCCTATAAAGCCTTTCACATCGTCTTTTCACCACGTGCCATCCTGTTGCAATAACCCATCATAAAAACTTGAAACCCCACCTACATTCCACACTTTCAATTTTTTAAAGTTTGCTCGTAAAGTATGTGATGAACTTAACTATGACCCTGAGCGTTTTATGAATCCGTTCTAGCCTCGTGTGAAATGACTAGCTTAAGCGTGATACTCTTAGTAAGGTAACTTAAACCCTTAGCAAAAAATACGCATTCAATGAAAGCTACTTAAAACAAACTTACGTCAAGCTTAAGGGGAGCACGCGACACAACTTAATTAACAGCAAACAACTTAGTTTTGATTTTTTGGATTTAGTGAAAAAACACGTAGATCTTAATATTTTGTTTTCTATCTCTATACCTAGTCGGTGTCGTCTTAGAAATTATTTGTCAAGCTTAAAGGGGGCATGAAACCAAAGTTGATTGAATTTTTTTTAATTCAATGACTAACAATGCAAATGTCTTTTTTTTACTAAATTAATGTATAGCCAGGGTAGTCTTAGTACATTTACATTTTATCTTGTCATTTTGGCAAGAAAGATGTTAGACTTTGCTGAAATTCTTGGTCTATTTTACTAGCTAGTGCTGCCTGAGAACTTATTTGTCAAGTTCACGGGAGCACGCAACTAAATTGTTTTTTATTTTTCGGATTAAGTGAAAAAAATGAGCATACCTCGATCGTTAGTTTTTATCCTCATATATTATACCTTTTCAAGTGTACTCTTGGATATTGTTTATTCAAGCTTATGAGACCACGCAACCAAATTATCTTTGGATTCATTGGATATCATGGTCTTAGCAAGCTTAGGGGGAACATGATTGACTGAACCTTTTTGAATTTAGTAAAAAAGACCCATGCAAATCTCAATAGTTAATTTTGGGTTCTCAAAAAAAAAATTTCTAGCCATTACAGCCTTGGAACTTACTTGTATATCATTAAATTATTTATTATCATATTTTTTGGTCAGTAGAGAATGTTTGGTTATTTTGTAAAGTTGAAGGTTTAATGATAGAATTTGCAACTGTAGCACTTATACAGAAGCCAGACCACAACAAATAATCAATTCTAAAACCACAATCCAAATTACAGATTAAAAATAGGGATCATCGTTAGTATATGGGATATAATTCCGGGTAGGGGGATATAAGTTTATGGGAATCTAATTGCCCTCGTAACCTTGAAAACCCCCCACCTCTGGAAACAAGTGCAATATGACCTGTATGAAAGAAGCTATAAATTTGAACTTGATCGAATAGCTCTTTAATTCAAAACTGGATCTAGCCCATTTAAACTTGTTTAGGTTCCTGAAAATAAGGTTTAAGCAAAAAGCGTTGCGAAGATTTCCGAAACGGTGAATTTTTGAGCTGGTACCGCCCAGCTCAAAACCTCAACACATCAACGTTTATGAATCTAAATGAAACATAAATCCAGAAGTAAACACGTAATTTGGATGAATGGGGTTGATTATTAGTTTAAACCCAATTAAGTTTTTAATCACAACCGAATCAGCCCCCTGATTCGACTACAAATTATAAACCAGAAGATAATTTATCGCCATCTTTTGCCAAAAATATGTGGTAGCACAATGGATTGATGCTTTGTTTGACAATACGGGGCTCTGGAATCGATCCCCGCTGCGGCATGGTTGGGCCAAAGGCTTACTACTTGTTCCTGTGAAAAAAGCAACAGCAACTGAAACTTCGACTCGACACCCTATGCACCAGGCTCTGGTAGGACCTTCATTCTTTCTTTATCCTGGTCAAAGATTGTGTTTCCCTTCTTTTTTTATTGCATTTAAATTTTTATTAAATGTAAGTCAATAATCACAATCATATCAGTTCTGGAACTTGAGAATAAATTATAAATCCAGATGAAAACTTTCATCATCTTTTACCAAAGATCGTTCTTCACTTTCTTTTTATTACATTCAAGTTGAAAAATCTTTTTAAAATGAGTCAATAACATCTACTCATTTCAAAATCTCGAAAAAAAAACTTAAAATAAATACGCGGAAATTTACACGGTCAAGGCTATTGCATCGACGGTGACCAAAAACCGTATGCGGAAAGGAAAAGGAGGAAATTTTAGAAACGCGATTATAGAAAAGATTATATTATTAAATACTAAAGATTAAAGAATTGTTAAAAATCAGGTAACTTAGATTTGAACAATGTAATATACAATGCACTTATAAAAATGTGGATAATACAAACAATAAGTGCCCCCAAACCCCTCAATAAATACAAACACTAGCTACAAATCCACGTTTTTGTCTCCCTTTGAAGACTTCATACTCAAAACTGTACATAGTGTTAAAAGATACCAGAAATGTATAGACTATCCCTTCATTATATCTATCTCCAGCTTTATCAAGAGAATATAACTAATTTTATTTATTTATTTTTTATCCACTAATGTCAACAAGGTAAATAGCGGAGTAATACATAAAAAGACACAAACTACGAAAAAAAACTCAAGAAACAAAAAATATATACACTCGAAAAAAAAAAAAAAAAAAACATGAAAAGAATATACACTCAAGACCGTGAAACGGCGGCAGATGGTTCTTTTTTATATTATTTGAAAAAAACTACGTTTTCTAAAGAGTTAAAGAGGCTGAGTCACAAGTTCGAACCTTAAAACGTACAGGGATTAGGAGGTGCAGTAGGGGGGCTGCCTCCCCCCAAACCCCCGCTTCCGTATATGAAAGGGGCTGTGCCCTCCTCAACGCCTCGCTCTTTACGCTAAAGTTTTTATTGTTTAAAACAAAGAGTTGTGAGAAAGTCAAACTTTAGCTTAAAGAGCGAGGCGTTGAGGAGGGCAGAGCCCCTTTCATATACGGAAGCGGGGGTTTGGGGGGAGTCAGCCCCCCAACTGCACCTCCTAATCCCTGTACGTTTTAAGGTTCGAACTTGTGACTCAGCCTCTTTAACTCTTTAGAAAACGTAGTTTTTTTCAAATAATTTCTGCACGTTTTTGTACAGTTTATTACTTATTATTGCTTGACTAACTGTTAGCTGATCTTTTCAGGAGTTAAAGATGGGGGGCTGCCGCCTCCCAAACCCCCCGCTTTTGAAGATTCTTGTGTTAAGGCTTTTAATTCCTGAATACTCAAATAAAATACACAGTAAGATTTTCTTTTTCAACTTTTTTTCGAGCATGCGGGTATACGGCATGTTATCAAAGCAGTGGAGACTTACCAGTAACCTGAAGGCCGACTGTTATATTCTTCTGGAGACGCCTGTTGAGCCGAATGATTTAATAGATTGGATTTAAAAAAGAAACTGAGTTTATTTTTTAAACTTTAAATTCAGTATATAAAAAATTTTCTCTGACAGGGAATCAAACCCGGATCTTCCGCCTAGCAGTCAGGAACAGCGACCATTGTACCACAGAGACACTTGTTATATTATTTTAGTCTCTTGTATCTATTTTTGACGCAAGCAAATCCCCACAAAACTTGATATTTGGTTTTTGGAAAATAGGGAAGGAAGGATCGGATTGAGCTGAAATTTTGAAGATAAGCTCCCAGGCCCCAGGAAAGCTTATCCTCTAAATTTCAGCCCGATCAGACAACGTTAAAGGGGGGCTGTGGTGGGAAAAATTAACATGGGCTCTTATAGAAAAACGAGGTTTTTCGTAAATGTAAATTCGGGGAATAATTTTTTCGGTCTGAAAATATCAAAAGGCCCTTATAGGTCAAATTCCATTCCAATGAGTCCTCATTCACCCGGATTCGTTGCCAACTGTGGCCTGTAGGCGTGGCTGATAAAAAAAAAAACAAGAGAAATGAACTTCAAGTGGCTATATTTTTTTTTTGGAAAACAGGGAAGGAGTGATCGGATTGAGCTGAAATTTCGAGGATAACCTCTCGGACCCTAGGAAAGCTTAACCTCTAAATTTCAGCCCAATCGGACAACGTTAAAGGGGGCTGTGGTCGTAGGGTCGAAACTTCCGGCCCACTTTTACCCATGAAGATAAAGTCGGAGGGGGGTGAAATTTTGCACGTTTCTTTGTTGGAGCTTGGGCTACAAAATGCGATCACCGCTGTCTCTCTGCGACCACTACGACCGGAAATCACTTAACATTGTGGTGGGTCGCCTCTTTAAAGAGGCACAAGTGTGCCTCCTAGATCTGAAAGGTTTCTACTCAACACGGCAACTTTCCCGAAAACATCATTCAATCCTTGAATTTTGACATTATCTTCCCATTACGGTACCAAGAAGGGAGAAAAAGAAGGAATTTGCAAAATCGAAAGTGCTGGACACGCAAAGAAGAAATATCTTTCTTTTTCAAGATATTTCTATGATCATTGACCAATTGATCAGTTGGTGGGATACCAAGGTATTGTCTATTTCAACAGTACAACGTAAAGAAAATGATATAGCTCCTGTAGAAGCTTCTTCAGCTTCCCATAAAAACAGACTCGAAAATGTACAGAATCTTTTAAAGTTGAAGGCAGGGGCGTAGATCCAGCATTTTTATTGGGAGGGGGACAAGAGGGGTTCACATCCAAATAGTCAAGGGGCACAGGTTATATAATAATTTTTTCTCCAAATTATTGGGAGGGAGAAACTGTCGGCCCCAAGCGACGATCCTGGGTAATGGTGCGTAATTATACACAGTAAGAAATGCACAGAAAATGTGAAGACTAACCTGTGACCCTCATCTGACCTCTCTCTAGCTTTATCTAAAGCAGTTTTGCCGTCTTCATCTCTCAAATCTGGATTTGCGCCATACTTAAGGAGTATTTTAGCAATGCCTGGTCGACCAAAGCACGCTGCATAGTGAAGGGAAGAACTTCTTTGACCTAAATAATATGGATATTACGTTCCTTGCAATAAAATCTAAACCAACTTTGTTTTAAAATGGGAAAAATATAATGGGGATAAAAAAATAAAATAATTTATACTAACAATAAGAATATACTCATTTATTAAAACATAATAAATGATCAATAATAATAAAAATACGAATATGCATACATTAACTAAGGCTCTTTCGAATTGAAATTGTGACAAATCATCATCACAGACAACATTCATAAGAACCCTTACAAACTGAAGTATTTTTTGATTAAACATATCAGTTATTGTCCCGCTAAAATCCGAAAAATACCCAGTTTCTCCCGTCAAAGCTCTTGCATGTCTTTCTGTCTTACGGATAGGTTGACATAAAGCTATGGAACGGAACAAAAAAAACCAATGTGAAGAATCCTTTATTACCTGACGCAACGGAGTGATTTTATTTTGAGTCTTGTATATGGTAGGCTACTTCGTTTATGATTTTGTCGATTTCGCAAGTCTTAACATAACATTTGATTATTTTGGGGAATTTTATTGCTATCTTGATACATCTTTTAGGCTATTTTTCGCATAGTCACTTTCTAATAGCTCTATTTCTACCGGTAAAATTTCCCTCAGACTTCGTTTAGTCTCCCTCAAACATAACTTTACAACCAGATTCCCTTTGCTCTCTCTGTGTCACAGATCAAACAATTTCTATAATTACATTTATAATTACAACATAATTTGCTTTATCACATGCCTTGTAATTCATACAATGCAAAGCGCCAACTACTCAATCTGGTTTAATTCAACCCTCTAAAAGATCTTTGCTAATTCACTCCACTTTAGGCTCTTTATTGAAAAATGAGTTTGTCCCACCAAATTAACCTGTTGTAGCACAGTGGATCGATGCTCTGTTTACCCATACGGAGCACCAGGGTTCGATCCCCGCTGCAAAAAGGTTGGGCGACAAGCTTGCTACTTGTCCCTGTAAAAACACCCAGCAACTGAAACGTCCTTTTTTTTATCCCACCGAATTCTTTCAAAATAACGCCAAATTGTACCATTGAAAGGAAGAGTTCTTTCCTTTTTCGGATTCCTCTTTTACTATGAAAATTTTCTGACTTTTTTTGTCAAATCTTAAAAACCACTTGCTAATCATTTTGTTCAATATATTTCTTGTCATTTTTTCCCCTTATTTTCTATGGAATTACTTGAAAAAATCAGATTACATGAAAATAGATAGATGCTAAAAATGTTCCAACTATTATGATAAATTTTGTCTAACTGGACTAAGTATAGCACATCAAAATAACGTTAAACTACGAAAAATTACGTTAATCACTATAAATATTATACGAATACAAATTACTTTAGCTATTCAAAATATTGGAAATTATGTTTCTTTGGAGTTTCGAAATACGTTCAAAGCAGGATCTGATGGAAGTTAAATCGATTTGGATGTGGAATCAAAGTTCCATTCCACTGAATTACTAATAGAAGTATGTTTATCTAACTTCCTCAACAGTTTTCTCGGTCACGTTTAAATCATTAAAAAGTTAGATATCAGCTATTTAGAGAAGTTTTTCTTTTGTTTTTTTTTGCAGTTCTTCTTTTCTTTTTTTTAAACATCTTTTCCTATGAATGTGTCCAAGGCCGTATCCAGGGGGGGGGGCCCCCCCCCCCCCCCGAAATATTTGTCTAACTCCAACGTAACAATATTTTTATTGTCCAACGTAACAATAACGAATATATACAAATCTTTGATGCGTTTATAAATTTTTTTAATCCCTCCCCAAACAATCTTTTTATGGCCCTCCTCCCCCGAAAAAAAATATCCTGGATACGACTCAAGTGTTTCCTATATGAATTATTCAAAAAATTTGTTTTTAACACTTTTTGTGTCAAGACAGCTGAAATATTTGTTGAATGCGGCGTTATTATTACATTTTGACGTATGACAAGGTATAACGTCTTTGGTTCAATAAGTGTGTCTTACATGAATTATTTGTAACATTGTTTTTTACACTTTTTTCTTAAGGACAGGAAAGAAACAATGGTTTAATGTGGCATTACCACAACTAATTTGTGATGTATGACAAGGTATCTTTTTCTTTTGTTAACGTTTTGTTTTCATACGGTAGCCAAGTATTACCATCGAGTACCGTCAATCCACGAAAATTTAGGGAGGGGCAAAATGTGTTTTTCAATTTCTAGAGAGGGGGGAGAGCAAATTTGTCATTTTTTTTTCAATTAAAATGCGCCAAGCGACGCCAATGTTATTGACGCCATTGCTACTACCTCGTTTCCCTCTGAAAAATTGGACAAGATTTTGTTTATTGCCTTCATTCGAATTCCATGTCCACGTTATTTTTCCAGTGTAAATACATACAGATCTGGTATATATTATTCAACACAACTTAACTGTGATAATATTTAAAATTAGATACCGCTGCATCGCAAAAGAAAAAATATACTTCACTTTTGTGTTCCCTGTGCAGGATTTTTGTATGCTAAACAGCCCTACGATTTTTCTACAGTCTACGGTTCTTGAATAGTCCTATGGTTTTAACGTAAGACAAAAATTTTACTACTGTTCGATAGTTGAGATTCAGCTGTCTCCGTTTAACGAATTGAACTTTTTAAATTACATTTTTTTTTCTTATTGAAAAAGACTGAAAAGGTTTCCTATTTTTTATACATGTATATTTTTATATTTCATACAAAAATATACATTTTCCTAATTTTTAAAAGTTCAGACCACGCAAATCTTTTAGAAGAGTTTTAAGTATCATCATAATTCTGGCCTGGTGAATAGGTAGACATGAAACTAATGAATCCAGTGACATAAGCATTTGTCTGATTAGGTGCAAATTGCAGCTGTAGGCTTGTCGCAAAATCACGTACTTCAAAGAGAATTTAAACCTTAACTAAATTTAAACTTCTAAAACCCTTCAAACTGTAAACAATCTTTTTTCTAGAAAATGCAAAACATTTATTATCAATAAAATATTGATCGTGTTACCAAGGATACTCACAGAGGAAGCAAATGGGACTGCTACCCTCCCCTGCCAGAATATTACAAAGCCTTTAGCTATAGAGCCGTCACCTAGTTACCAAAGATACTCACAGAGGAGGCAAATGGGACTGCTACCCTCCCCTGTCAGAATATTGCAAAGCCTTTAGCTATAGAGCCGTCACCTAGTAATGCACTCGAGTTCGTTGTGTAAACACCTTATTTTGGATAAAACCTATCAATAAAGTGGGGGTTCAACCTGTGTGATTTCCCTGGAGACATTTATAATCCGATTATTTTGTTTACTTGCTATTGACATTTTTGCAACTTGAATATAAAGTAAATACTTGAATATTAAATCCCTTGGGATTCAGTGACTTAATAAGTACGGAGACTTGGACAAAGGGATTTAATTACCTTAGAGATTGAACTCTGTGTGCACAGCAGCGGTATCTATTATTTACACAGAATATTGGAGCATCTTCTCAAAAATAATAGCCAGCAAAACAGATAGTGTGCAGTGTATCAAATGCAATAAATGGTCTCGTTTTAGCTGTGAAAAACTAACTACTCAAATAACCTAAAGAAGACCTTTGTGTGTGTAATTTGTGCGCAAAGATTCTCCAAAAACATGTACTCTGACTAAATTCAAGTCGAAAAAAAAAACCAGTCCAAAACAGCCAAATAACAACGAGAAGTACAATGATCAATTTAAAAGGAACACTTTTTCCCCAAGTGAAAACTTGTTGACAAAATCACGATTCACTTCTGGCGTTTCACCAAGACTTTACAACAGTGGAAAGAATAGACTGCTCAGGTCCTGATCTGAGTTGCCTCATATGTGACGAACCGGCAAAAGACAGCCCTTCGTTTGATTGTCATCACTACTTAAATCGCATGCATGCGGCCTGCGCTGCAATTGATGCAGGCATAGCCCTTGCTCTTCAGAAGCCCTCGGGACGATTCTTTCTTTTTACCTGTGAAAGGTGCTTAAACTAGGGTAATAAAACCAGCTCAAAATGTCACAGCACTGTTGTATCTGTTCAATGCAGTAGCTTTGTTACCAGTCAAGCCACTCAAACTGAAATACAGTATCCTTCCCACAGATAAGAGGCTCATACAACGGATCATTTGCAGTTTTCACATAAGTGGAGGCTGTAGAAAGGCGGAGAACTGCACGTTTCTCCATGTTTGCGTGGATTTTTATAAAGGCAGCTGCCCTGACGAGTGTTGTCTTCTACCACACAAATCTCTGTAAAAAGTTTGCTCAAGGCTTTTGCTTCATGAACTGTTGTCCTAATGTGCATCTCACTTACCGCAGAAGGAAAAAGCTACGATACAAGACTGAATTGCGGAGTAAAAAAAAAACGGTGAGTGAAAAAAAGCACCTCTGTTGACACAAGGCTGACAAAGACAGCTATATCCAGTCCTGCTTTTGAGCTTGAATCTTATGCCACCTTTCTTAAATCAGCCGATGCACATTCCTCCTCCATCATAGCAGCCCCTCCTCCTGAAACCCTGGAGAAACTGGCAAGAACCAAAATTAGCCAGCATTCAGCCAATCCGTCCGGTCCAAACAACTAACGGGTTTGGAATTTTAAAGAGATCAAAGATTCACCCACCATTCAAACCATGTTTTCCAAGTTTCCCAATTTGGAACCGATTCAGTGTGCTGGCAAGCAAATTCAAGACCGCAGTGCACAGCCCTTAATTCATCCCTATTCATTTCCAAAAACACAAGTGTTCAATGTCCGGTCATTTATGAACAAAATGGAAGAAGTCAAACTATGCTTGAAGAAATTAACTTGCTGAAATTGTTTGTAACTTTGAATCATGGTCCGCGACTGAAGAGCATGTTGCATTTGATAGATATGGTACCTATCAAACAGTTCGTGGTATGTAACTGTAAGAAGCGACCCACCTCAATAGTAACCGAAACTCTAAAAAACGAGACTTTTGAAACCAATATGGGTCGGGGGTTACGTAGGAGGATCTTTCCATAGAGGAAGTTTTCGTGGGGGAAGGGACATTGCTATGAAGGGGGCACCGGATTTCCCAGCATTATTTAAAACAAAAACAATCAGAAATTAAATAAAAAAAACTATTTTTTCAACTGAAAGTAAGGAGCAACATTAAAACTTAAAACCAACAGAAATTATTACGTATATGATTGGGTTCGCCCCCTAGTCATTACCTCGGTCTTTACGCTAAAGTTTTTCTTTGTACTTTCATCAGAGCTATTTATTCTAATTAACGGCCTTTGTGATTAAGGGCTCATTCTTAAAGAATTGGAACAAAATTTGAACTTTAGCGTAAAGAGCGAGGTATTGACTAGGGGGCAAATTCCCTAATATACGTAATAAAAATTTATGAATATAGAAGTTCGTTACGTCAGTTAATTCGTGAGCTACGTCAGATCAAAATTTCGAGAAAGCCATTTAGCCAAAAAAAAAAGTAAATATGCAAATTTCCTTTTAATTATTCATGTACGGTGAGCCAAAATCAAAGCTGCATCAATTCAAAAACGTTCAGAAATTAAATGAAAAAAAAAAAAATTAACTGAAAGTAAGGAGCGACATTAAAACTTAAAACGAACGGAATTAAAAATTATTCCGTATATTAAAGGGGCTGTCCCCTCCTCAACGCCTCGCTCTTCACGCTGAAATTTGACTCTGTCTCACAACTTTATTTTTTAAAACAATAAACGATTTTAGCGTAAAGAGTGAGGTGTTGAGGAGAGGACAGCCCCTTTCATATACGGAATAATTTCTGTTCGGTTTAAGTTTTAATGTCGCTCCTTACTTTCAGTTACAAAAAACTTGTTTTTTTTTTTAATTTAATTTCAAACCAAGAATGACACCCGATGACATTACAGTAACACATGATGATGGGGTTGTTATTATTATTCGATCATGTATGTTAGATCCCATTTTAGCAACTGTCCTAAAATATTACAATACCACCCCCCCCCCCTCACATTACCTGCAGTAGGTACTAGTTAACACCAGTGTGTTGCTTGGGTACCTTATCATTTTGTCCCAAATAGACAAAAACAGTGTGGTGTACAGATCCTTCACACCTCATCTAGTAAATCTCTACAAGAAATGGCTCACAGATCGTGACTGTCGTGATATCCCCTAATTGTCTGATGGTGACAAAATGGCAAGTTTGTTCTGTAAGGAATTGTTCGAAAAATACTGTGAAATTTTCCCACAAAAAAACAAAATATGTGAAATCTAATGAAAAACCATGGATTACTCAAGATATTCGGGATCTGATAAAATTTAGGAATGAATTGCATTTAACTGGACCTGAGATAGATTTCAAAAGATTAATAAATACAACTGTGTATAATAAGATGTTCACGTAAGCAATATGGCTCTAAAATAATAAGCAAAATATATAAATTCAACCCAAGGAAGTTCCATGATACAATTCAGAACATTATCGGTAAACAAAGTGACCAAAGTTGAAGTGCGAGATGATAATGGTAAACCCCAGCTACCCAGTGGAATTGATAACATTTTCTGCATCAATTTGTAAAATTCATCCGCGACTAACAATCTTACCACCTAATGACTCAGTTTCAAATATCCCTATCCTAGAGATTAGTTCAGTTGCTAAAAAGTTGAAGGCACTTAATTCTCGTAAATCTAGTTACCCTAAGGAGAAACCGATTAAATTCATTATTGAATGTGCTAACCTTTTATCTACTCCTTTAACGGCAATATCTAACCAATGTTTTATTGATAGTGTTTTCGCTAGTATTTTTAAACAAGCGTATGTTACCCCAATCCCCAAGTGTAATGCCACTAAGGATATTACTGACATGAGGCCGATTTCAAAAACACCGGCTATTTCAAAAGCGTTTGAAAGTCTTATTTTGATTGTTTATTTGAAGGTATAAAAAATAATATAGATTCTCAAAAATTTGGATTTAGACCCGGGCATAGTACTGTTCATTACTTGGTTGAATTGTTCGATACCATCCTTAAACATTTAGAAAAAAATGAGGCCTATGTTGATGCATTATTTGCTGACATAGTTAAGGCTTTTGATAGTCTTGACCATAATGTAGTAGTGAAAGAAGCTAAGGTTATGCGTGTCCGTTCATTTTTACACATGCTTTCTATTTTACTTTTTAAAAGATCTCAGTGTGTCCAACTCCCTGATCATGAGCCATATGGATTTTATATATTTTTGCGGGTCGCCACAAGGGACTAAATTAGGCCCTTTTTCTTTTCTTAGTGTTTTTACCCTATTTTAGCAACAACTTGTGAGTGTTTTAAATTTGCTCATGATTTAACTGTCTTATAACTACGACTAAGCCCTCTGACTACCGAACAGTCTGACTTGACGAGAATTTTTAATAATCTAAAAGCTGAATTAGGAAAGGTAAAACTGACGGTCAGCGAAACTAAGAAGCTCTTATATGACTTTTTCCTTTCTAAGGGTCGACAGCCACTCTCCTCTTAATTCCATATAGGAGGGAGGCTTTGAATAGATTGGGATGGAAGAAGAGCATGCGTAGCTGTGTTGGCGTCAGGCGGCTTGGTGCTGCGGTGAGTTGTTAGTAGTAGTAGCATCTGAGGCAGAAAGGGATGGCGTATCCTTCCTCGAACCAATTGTGACTTTAAAGACTGTATACAGCAGCTATGTTAGATCTTCTCTTAAGTCCAGCTTAGCATCCGGGTTTGACGAAAGATCAATCTGACAGACTTGAGATGATACAAAAAAGAGCTGTAAAAATTATACTTGGACACAACTACTCAACATATGATGATGCACTGAAACAAGACATGATTTGAACTAAATTGTCAGAGTCCCTCAGCTCATCGTAGTCTACAACCCATCCTTGAGAGCCCCCCTACTGAAGGACTAATCACTAGAATTCGACAGATAAAAAGAATTGTTCACAGTTAATGACTTACCCAATCTCTAGTACCGAGGGATCAAGAGAAGACAAGATCTTTTATTGACAAAAAAAACATGACAAATAAATTTCTAAACTGGTCGACGGAGAGCAGGGCTCGATGTGTCGGCCATAAACAAATATAGGAAAATGCCGAAATAACAAATACAGGATATAAAGAAACAACAACAAAAAATATAAGGTTGGAGACAACAGAGGAGGCCACCCCAGCGCGAGAACACCACGACACAATTCATACTAATATCAATCATTCATCAATCCCAACATCCGCACAAACAACCATTTTTGAAATATGTTTTTTCAAAGAAGATCTACTCTTGAAACTTGGGAACATTTCTAAGTTCATTTACACTAAATTAAGTTCATTTACAGTATGAGGAATCTGGCATCTGGTTGAGAATCTAGCTCTTTCTGATTTAATTGGAGGAAGGCGATACTTCTTGGAGCAAACGGGGTGGGCAGGAGAAATGGGAGTCTCAATTATACCAAAATCATGGAAATAATTTGTTGAAGATTGAATATCATTGCACATTGCTGTAGGCTGGTCTTTCAGTTGTTTAAGATTAAGTATATTGAGAAAAACATATAAAGTTTGAGTTTCCGAGAGATTTTGAAGCCACATTGGGCGATGAACAAAAGTACCCAGAATTCTAATTGCCTTATTTTGAATTATCTGAAGAGGTTGCAGATGGACCCCAAATGTGTTGAGATAGATTACAGGGCAATAGTTTAGATATGATTCAATTAGGGAATGGTATAAAATTTTAAGGATGGAAAAAGGAAACACATGTTTCAATCTATGAAGACAGCCTAAGCTATGGGCAAGTTTCAAACTCAAATACTCGGAATGTTTACGGAAGGATAAAAGCTCATCGAGAATAATCCCAAGGTAACGAAATGATTTTACTCTTTCTATCCTACTTTGATTTACAATTAACTCTTCTATGATAATTTTATTTACTGTCCGCTATGACCGCCCAAAAATCATGAATTCAGTCTTAGAAAAATTTGGAGCTAGGTAGTTACATGCAAACCGTTTATTCAAAGATTTCATTGCTATCACAAGAGATACTACAGCGATACTACAAATAATTTGTCCCTTATTTTACTCGGTATTTCAATAATATTACCTTGATAAATATTTAATGTTGGATGCAGCTTATTTCAGGTTTTTGCCTCTGAGTGCTTTTGAATGTACCAACAATTTACATTTTTAATATTGTGATATATCAAACAGTTCGTGGTAACGAACTGTAAATAAGGAGCGACCCGGCTCAATGGTAACCGAAACTCTAAAAAACGGAATTTTTGATACCAAGAGATACATCAAAAGAATCAAATTTTAATGCTGATTTCAAATATATAAGTTTCATCAAGTTTAGTCTTACCAATCAAAAGTTAAGCGCCTGAGAAAATTTGGCTGATTTTAGAAAAAAGGGGGAAAGACCTCCTAAAAGTTATAGAACCTCAATGAAAATCACACAATCATATTCAGCGTATCAGAGAATCCTACTGTCACGGATGCGTGTTTATTTGTTTGTTGGTTTTTTTCCAGGGGTGATCGTATTGACCCAATGGTCCTAGAATATCGTGGGAGGGCTCATTGGAACGGAAATGAAAAGTTCTAGTGCCCTTTTTAAATGACCAAAAAATGGAGGGCAACTAGGCCCCCTCTCACACTCAATTTTTTCTCAAGTCACCCGATCAAAATTTTTAGATATCCATTTTGTTCAGCATGGTCGAAAATATGATAACAATGTCTTTTAGGATGATAACAATGTCTTTTAAAGAGCAAGGTATTGACTAGGGGGCGAACCCCCTAATATACATATTAAAAATTTATGAATATAGAAGTTCGTTACGTAAGTTAATTCGTAAGTTACGTATATTTATTACTAATAAAAACGTTCGTATATAAAATTATACAAGTTTCGAGAAAGTCATTTAACCAAATAAAAGTAAAATTAATATGCAAATTTTGTTTCAATTATTCATGTACGGTGAGCCAAAATCAAAAACTGCATTAATTAAAAAAATTTCAAAAATTAAATAAAAAAATAAGTTTTTTTTAACTGAACGTAAAGAACGACGTTAAAACTTAAAAACGAACAGAAATTATTCCGTATGTGAAAGGGGCTGTCCCCTCCTCAATACCTCGCTCTTTACGCTAAAGTTTGAATCTGTCACACAACTTTATTTTTTAAAACAATGAAATAATATATTCTATATTTTCTATAATAGTTAAAAAATACACAATTCATACCTTTATTTACATCCGCGCCTTGCTGACAGAGAAACTCCACCATCTCTTGCGTTCCAAAAGCTGAGGCCCAATTTAACAATGTCTGTCCAACATCATCAGTATAATTTATGTCAATACCTATTAAACAGAAAAAATATTACTCCCTTACAAAAAAAAACAAGGAAACTTGAAGTAAGTTTTTACGGCTTCTATTCTAGAGAAGGGTTACACAATTGTGATAAAAAATAATAAATTAGAGAAGCAAGGGCGGGTCGAGGAAGGATACGCCATCTCCTTCTGCCTCGGATGCAGTTGAATATCGGGTTTTTACTTATATTTACAGAAATCTTTCAAACTCCTCTGATTTGGAAGTAGTTTAGATTTTGCACATAGTTTGAACCTGCAGACCAAAATAACCGTATATATGAATTGTATTTCGAGCTGTACTTTTATTTGTCATAACACCACCAACAACAAACACCCTCCAGCCCTCCCCCCATCTCAACAAAGAATATAAAGTCCCTTACTCAAATACTTAACATCTTGATCCCCGCAAGTCATACTGGAGACGTTGCACATATATCAATTTCATAATCTGAATACATTGTTTCTTTAGATTAGCCTCAATCCCTTCCCCTAAGTCAAAATTCAAGGACCGTTTGCCCCTCCCCCCCCTCCCAACATATGGGCTATTTTAATAACCAGGGTACACATCGGTCTACATCACTGCCTCACCGTCAGTAGATTATAGTCCAACAAAGGCTCAGCGTCGAGAATTTTAAACCGATTAGAGACCAAAATTATTCGACCCTTCCCTTCTACCCCTTAAAACAAGTATCAATTAGAGGTCCACTTGCCTCCTCCGACGCTCCGTGAAGATTTCAACTTGACACTCAAAACCGTTCCCAGGATATTACAGATATGCCGTTACGATCCACTGGCAATACCAAGTGACTTTTAAATTTACCTAGGTAATTAACCGTGTAAAGATTATAATCAATAAACATTGCAAGATTATAATCTATAATTACAGGTCCCATAGGGGTTTATAGCGCAAAAACGCTTAGGCGGATTGGAGGAAACTCATTGTAGCCCTCCTTCAAAGTGAAAATTTGAGATATTTTCGACACAACACCTTAAATTAGGTATCCTTTTCTCAGACCACACTGCCTTTCTATGACGAACAAATAAACGTTCAAATGAGGATAAATCGATTTATTTAGACAGTAAAAACAGGTACAAAAGTTACTATTGTACCTGTTTTCACTGTCTAAATAAATGGATTTATCCCCATTGGAAGGTTTATTTGTTCAAAATCTGAGATCCAGCTGGTCCCGAACAATATCCTCTCTCGAGTCATAATTCTAAGTTAACTTGCCTTCGTTCCCTCAACACCCCCTGAAAAATTAAACAAAATACCCAAAGCCGTTACCGAGACTTTACAGATACCCAATGTATACAACATGGCAACACATGGTGTCTTTTGATATACCGCACTACTATTTCTTGAACACACCCTAAGTCCCATAAACAGTTCTAGAGAATTTTTATTTTGGTGGATTGGCCCCTTCCCCTCCTCACAACACAAAATTTGAAGTATCTTTGCGCACTCTCCTTCCTTCTTTTCTCCAACTGCACCTGAAAGTTTAAACTCTGTTCACCAAGATGTCCAATATATTGCATATATAGTATTTCAATGACCTGAATTCACAGTTTCCTTCAATTTAACTCTGTCCCTTCGCAAGACACGGTCGCTCGACCCCCCTCCCCAACGCTCCCAAAAAGTCTCAACTCGAACCCTCAAGCCGTCCGAAGATACAGCACTTAATTTAAAAACTTGGGTACACATTCCGTCTCTTGATTTAGTCAGGCACAAGTGTCATTTCCAGAACGTAAATGTAATGGAAATCCCCATTATTTAGTATGATCAATTAGTCTTGAATAATAGGGACAAATCTATAACACACTATTATCACAAATACGAAAGCAAAAGGTAGAAAGATAGGAAATTACTGCATTTGATTCAGGCCTTGAGAAAAAAAAAGAATAAAAAAAAAGAAAAAAAAGTTTCACTGACCTTGAGAAAAATAGAAAGAGAAAAAAAGAATATATTAGCCAGGATGGATGATATGCTGGTTATCACTCAACGACTGAAGTACCAAAAACAGTGAAGATAAAATCTAATTGTTCAAATGAAAGTTACACAGCCATATACGTTCTAAAAAATTAGGAAAAACCTTGATTTCAGTTTTTGATGAATCAATTTTAAACAGATAAAGAAGGGTAGCTTTCCTATGAAGGTATAATTGTCTTTGGGAATCAATAATGTCTTATTTGAGAATTTAATCATCTCATATCACTTTATTTATCAGTCCTGGTTGAACTTCGTTTAAAGTAACGATGCTAGGGCTGTTCAAAAGTTTTTAGACAGGACTATGAGAGTTTATTTTTTTATCTTTTTTTTTAAATGGACCTTTCCAAGGTCCTTTATTGGACCTTTCCAAAGTACTTT
>JAQQPU010010690.1:0-20149 GCA_029168905.1 Artemia sp. Kazakhstan ARC1039 | reverse complement strand
TCTCTCTCTCTCTCTCTCTCTCTCTCTCTCTCTCTCTCTCTCTCTCTGTTTCTCTCTCTCTTACTTTCTTTCTGTCTTTCTCTCCTCTATGTGTTTATCGTCTTTTACTAGGTTGATAGCTACCACTGCAACCCTGAAAGTAACGTCCATAGCATTATGTCAGCGGTGACGTAGCCTAGGCTTAAATTTTGTTTTCCTTTAGTCAAAATTCACTAGCTAGCTAAAGTATAGATTTGGGTTTGAGTTTTATTAAAACTGTGTTGCCTCGAAATATCATATCATTATGGTTGTACACAAATATGTTTTGATGTTTAGCGAATATTATTACATTTTCTTAACAAAATATATTTCGAAAGAATGTTATTTCTAACAAAAAAAAAACAATTTTATGTAATAGGAAATGAAACTGCGCAGGATTTTCGGTATTACTAGATTACAAAATTTTTTTTTCCGCAATTAGGTTTTTGGTTCTGCTCATTTTTACGCAAAAAAAATGTAACATCTTTTAAACATTATTTGGTTCCACCAGTGTTATTGAACATCTACGTGGCTTAAATAGGCAAGTTTTTTTTATTTCTTTTTCTACGAACCACAATTCTGCGGGAGACTGGGTTTTTCTGGAGGGTGGGGGGGGGTTGGTTGATTGGTTGCGTGCAGCCAATTTTTTTTATTGAAAATTGAGAGGGTCCCAGACATTCATCTGGAACTCCTCCCCACTCGAGTCTATCTGTTAAACATCTTCGAACGGTATTTAACTTGCATGTGGCCCGATTGTGTGGAATAGTTTATGTCATTTACTTTGTCATTAGCTAATCAAAGAATTAGCAACATATCAGCTGCGATAATTCTGAAGGTGAAGTTTGAATAGTTGTCAAACTGGGATTTACGGCCGACCACCTTTAAGCTCCAAGTGTTCGATCGATTGGTTCAGTTTGTCTTCCCCTTCTTTTTTTGACTGTTTAAATGCACAAAACATTATTCTTCTTGTTTATCTTTTTTTCATCCAGAATACGTTATACACCTTTTTGTGGTTTGCAAAATTGTCATCATTTTTGTACGATCTTAAAATGGGCTTATCTCAGATTTGCCTGTCAATTACTGGGACTATCTGTCTTGGCTTTTTCTACAATTAGTCTTGTCTTGATGCCTGCAAAATAATTGATTTTAATTCAAAATCAACGGATTCAAAAATCAATTCGGTCTTTAAATTTTTTGCTTTATCTTATATGGATAAGCAAAAAAAAAGACTCTTGTACTGTGTTTAACATTCGAAAAATTGACAAAGTATTTTTCCTGTTTTTCTGGCCTTGTACATTTTTGATCGTTTGAAAAAAACAAACCTTTGTGTGTGCTTTTCACATTCCGGTGCTAGCACATGTCATTATTTTGGACCGTTTTGAACGGTTTACTTGAATCAAAATTTCTGATGATAGATTTCATAAGGGCTTCTAGCAGTGATCCACCTGCTGTCTTATTTTTTAAGCTTGTGTATCTTTATATTTCGATGGGTAGTTTAATGCTACTGACTTTAATGAGCAGTTTTTTTCCTTCTTATTCTGCTGAAGAGCCCAGCAGTGTGACCAATGTTGTTGAAAATATTTGGATTAGATGAAACACGGGTTGCGTGAAATGGATAATTATCATAAATGTAACTATCATACTCACATTTTAAAGTAACTTAAATCAAGGATAAAATAGAACCTAAACTGCAGAAAGTGATCAACTCCGATAAGTTGAAATTAAATGAAAGAAAACGCATTACTTCGAAAAATCTAAGAGTGGATGGAAGAACCACGAGTCTAGTGTAAAAACAAGTCTTTATTATAGAAAAGGCATAACTGAAAAGGGACGCAGACAATGGCGCCAGTTCCCAAAAATGTAGAGGGGAGAAAACGCATGGTTCAAAATCTAGTGGGTTGCAGTCTTTCAATAAAAACACTAAAAAAAGGAGATTTTTGAATTAAAATACATAAAAATTACTTATCAAAATGTAGGGTAGAGAAAGGGAATCAATAGTTTAATGGGGAGCAATTCCCTCCCCTCTCTTCCTCCTAATTGGTGCCTCGGTGCGCAGGAATTTTTTTTTTTTTGAAGGGCAGGGGCAAACAATATTAATGCTGTGAAATGGACGAATTATAAGCTTAATCATATAAATGTTATAACTTATAATAAAACCCTATTTATCTTCTTTAGTGATACGATTCCATTAGATATTTTGGTGATATTCCAGCACAATAGTTATTTGCACTTTTTTTCTTATTGATAACAATATGTAACACATATGCTTTTTTTTTTTTTTTTTTTTTTTTTTTTTTTTGCAATTTGTTTTCTTTACATTAGAGTATTAGATGTTGTGCCTCCTTGTGCTTTTGGAAATAGGTCTTTGTTGATGTGTCAAGAGGATATGTTTCTTTTTCTATAAAAAAAAAGAACTTTTAGTCCGTCTCTGTTGCAGTTGCAGTATCTTTTACAGTATGCACTGAGTGTAAGTTAGAAGGAAAATTCGGCAGTATCCGTAATATAACTATGAGTGTAATGAGAAATGTTACCACTTAATCTAGTGCTTTTCTATTTGTATTTCTTTGAAGTCTTATGCTTTTAGTGTGGTCATTTCCAATATCAACAAACTATAAGACTTTTATTTCACCCTGAAATTTATTGGCAGAAACGTTCCCAAATTGAGTTGCAGTAATATGTGATTTATTTTTTGAAATTTGAAGCTGAAACAGGCAAACGCTGTAGTACATGCTGCTCCGTCCCAATTTGTTCAAAGGTTTACTCTTTCCTCTCTTTCTCTTTGAAGTTCTTGTTTTTCCATATGGGTCTGAATCCCAATTGAAGAGGTCCTTTTCGCTTGGTTCAAAATGATTGGCCAAAACGCGCAATTTTTGGAAACCTATCATACATAAAACTTGACCTAACTCAGTTAACCTTTCTCTCGTAAATGTTTTTCAGTCCTAGAAAGTGGGACCGAGCGCCATTTTTTCTGTAACTTTCTTCTTTATATATATATTTTTTTTCTTTTTACGGTCAGTCAAACGACTAGCTATAACTATTCTTAGGTAATTTGCATTCGTGTCTTTCTCAACCATCCGTAGCGCTTACGTTTCAGAGCCACACTTGACCACTGTCATTACTCTGACTTCAATATACTGAGCTCAAAGATTCATTTGTCGGGCGGAAAACTGCACAAGATATGCCAAAACAAAATGCCGAGAGAAGCAAATTGATAAGACACTTCTGTATACGAATGTATGATATCTGGCACTGTCAGAAACTTTTCCCGCTAGAGTCTCGATAAAAATAAAACAACTATTTTATATAAGATGTTACACTGGCTTAGGAAATACTTATATATACAATCAACTGATTAACAAACGAGACAAAAGTATCTGAAATGAGGCTAAACCTGAAAATTAAGTTTCATTCGCAATTCTAGCGAAAGTGTGGTTACTCTCTTAAAGTGACATTTTCGTTTCCATGGTTAATTCAGCGCATTCGACAATTAAAAATGTTAGCCCAATTTTTAGTTTTACTATTATAAATAGGACTTATTCTAAAATATTCCTCATATCCGTTTATTGTCAGGTCTTTGTAAGTGCTCTGTTTCTGAGACTTCAAAATTCAATGCAATTATCTTTTTTATTTGTTTCAAAATCTAAATTCCAAAAGGAGTAAATGACCAAAAGCCGTGCACAGCAAAATCGGAAAAAAAAACTGAAAAATTAATTTATGATCATGCTTTCGAAATTCTCATTACTTGTTCTTTTTAACGTAATCCCTTCACTCAGGGATGACCTTGGGAACTAAGTAAGTTGCCCGCGAGGCAAAGGAAATAGCCGTAAATATAGTCAGGGGTGAATACACACTTTTCATACTAATTTAGAATAAAACTAGACTAAAGAATCTGAAATAAAAACAAACTAATGAAAGATGCGGCGAAGCATATGTGTAGAAGCTATGTCGAATTAGCTTCTTATATAGTTAGGTTATTTTATTTTTGGTCTTAACCTATATTTATCTATTTCACTGAAAGCGATATCGCCACAATGTTGGTATGCTCCGAAAGTTCACTTTTCATTGTCTTGAAAGAGTCCCCACCCCTCCCCATATCTGAAATTTTTTTATTTTGTTAACAGTAATTTTTCCTTTTTTAACCCAGGTTCGTTCAATTCTCTTCATTTCTTTAGTGGTTTAAATATTCAGGGTAATTGTTACCAATTAAAGTATCCAGTAAATAAAAAAACGATTCGTCCTTGGTATAAATTGCAAAAATTAATTTCATACCCTCTCCAATAATGAAATGGTTACCTCTCTTTTAACTCTAATTCGGCTGGTTTGATAGAACTAGAAAAACGAAAGCAGCAAGCTGTGGGATCCTGGCCGAAGACAAAGAGCAAGGCTCAATACCAAAACACAAACAAGAAAGGGTTCATAGAATGTCGTGGTGTTGGTAGGAGATTTTACAATATTAGAATTCACTAAAGTGGGCTCACAGACTCCATCAGCATAAATTTGCAGTATAAACCTCAGTAAAGTGTAGAAACAGACCAGAAATTAGTATCTCAACTGGTACTGTATACATTTTTGATCCTCATCCCCCCTACACACACACAAAATATAAATGTTAAAAGAAATGATTGACGATGGGGTAAGTCTTTGGAAAAGTTTTAGACAAGTAATATAAATTTAAAAAACTTTACAAAGGTTTGAAGATAAACAGAGGTAAGGGTAATTTAGAATAGATCCTATTTATAATAATATAATTAAAAACAGGCTAAAATTTATTAGAATGGTTAAATGAAGGGGATTAACCTTGGAAATGCAATTTTTAAGGAGTGAATGGGCTTTTACTGGAGTGACGAATGATAGATTCCATCCAATTTGTTTTTTTGCTTTTTTTTTATTATTGCCATAAAACTCTTGGACCTATTTTGTTATTTAATTCATTGTATTGTTTGTGTCTTTCCTAGTCAGTGTAATATCTTATGTAAAGCAGTTGTTTTATTTTGATAAACTCAAATCGGAAGAAAATTCTAATTTGCCTATATACTCCATATTGATAAAAAATCGAAAGTTGATCGGTTACATTCTTCTGGCTCATTCAAAAACAAGGAATATAGGGTGTTGGATATACTTCTAGATAGGTGAACTAAAGTCTATCTTCAGGCTTATCCTGGCACTTTATGAAAATCAGAAATATCAAATGTAGTGTTCTTGCTTCCTATTTCTTGCAAATCAAGCTTGCAACATGAACTGTAATTAGTTATCTTAAATTGATTTTCCGGCCTACGTTTCCTATTATCTCATGTAGATACCTTTTTGTAAATTTCCTCGTGTCATCAGTGCCAGGCCGCTAATTTTGGGAATTATCCCCCTATTTAATCATATATATGTCACGCTCAAAATATACATTTAGACCATGAACAAGACAAAATCCTCTAGAGACAACATTATTTCAGTTGATAACGGCCGATAAGTTTGTTGTTCAGTTTCTGTATCCGAGCGTGCCATCTTAATCTAGAAACAATTTCCTCTAATAGATTGTTCAGTCAGTGGAGTTATGATCACATTTCTGATCATCAAAACCTTTATCAAAAACAGTTCTTAAATATTTTGAATTTTTCTTCTTTAAATTCTTGGGTTAGCTTACCATAAGTGAAAACGTTAGAAGCACTTCGGACCGTCCTAAAGATGTCGCCCAAATAAAAATTAATGTACATAACGTATATACTGATATTTGTCCACGTACCAGTGGGTAAAAAAAAAAATTCTTATTTTGCCCTATTTAAGCTATTTTCACATGACCTTTAGTTGAACATGGAAAATGTGGTTGTTATTTAATGATAAAGGTGTTTTACTGTTGTTTATTAATTATATAACAACTAAAAAAAAATTTTATTATTTCACTCCATGTAATGCTTTTGTCGAATAGGATAAATGTAAGAAAATCTTTGTCAAAGGCTTTTTTTAACAGTACTTGCTTTTATAATTCCTGCATTTTATTATTGCTTTCATCCACTTTAACCCTATTGCTGTTTTAAATCTTTAATGTGTATGGGTTGTGATTTTGTATGTAAAGTTCAATATAATTCTTTAATGTAAGCAAGCATTCGTAGGTTTCTGGAAGTGCTATCTTTTATCTTCATTTGTTATTAAGCAGAAAAATAAAAATGTGTATTTGGTACATTCTTGTGTGGATTGCAACTGATGGTGGCGTGTCCTTATGCTGACATCACTCGTTAAGTGGAGCTAATTGACATTCTTTTGCAAAGTTTTCGCGGAATTGTAAGAAATATTGCTATTTTTATTCTACAATACAAAACCTGCGATGATTTAAATTCGCCTGTCACTAGGCAAAAAAAGGAAAAAAAGTTAAGGTCAGCTCCATAGGTGCCAAGTTGTAATTTTGTGGATGCTGGTTGCTCCGTTCCCTCGTTTGGTCGTTTAGTTAGAGTATGTTAACATCCCTCTACGGTCAATCAAATATTTTCTATTTTTTAGAATCTTTCAAAGTTTTTTGGGGGGAGGGGTGGGGGAGGAGTGTAGTTCCCCAATTACCTCTTTGACGGTTCGATGCCCCCCCCCCCTCTCCGAAGTTAGCTGATGTGGCTTAATTTATCTTCTACAATTTTAGTTGGAAATTAGTGTGTGGGAATAAAGTTTTTTTTATTGCTGTATCTATTCTTTGCTGTTTTCTTAGGAGTTTAGAAATAGGTAAATCAGCAATTTTGAAACTTTTTAAAAACTTAGAAAAAACAGAAAGACAGCTTTCCCATTTCCAAGTTTTTCCTAATGACAATTGAAAGTCAACTTCAAGCGCATTGTTTATCGGAATCCCTTTTAGACATATTTAGAAATGTCAAAACTTTTGAATAGCGTTATTCAATAATTTCCATAATATACAATTATTATTTAGTTACCCTGCTCCAGTTATAATCTGTGGTTAAACTTTGTTGAAGACAGGACGTGTTTTATTACATTTTTCAGCATTAAATTGAGACTAAGCTGTCAAATCCAGTTATTGATTTTCTTTTTTTTTCTCTTATTTTAAATCGACGAGTTGTTCATTTCGAGGACTTAATGACTTAAGTTTTTCATTTCTCTCGAAAGTATCATCTCTTGAAAACTTAGGCAAGGATCAAGGGGCACACTGTGCCCTGAAACTTTTTGCAAAATAAGCTTTTTCCAAGGCTTGTTACATAACCAGATAATAACTCGTATCGTTCGGAAAAACACCGTTTGCCTTATTAGGCCTATAGCCTTTGCTATCATTTCTTTTTTTTAGGTTTTGCTTGATGCTGTATTTTCTAGGCTTCTGGTTTCGTATGCGTCTTTATTTTTTTAATTTATTTATTTGTTAGTTAACCAAACCTTGCAGGTGCTTCTGGAAGTGATAGAATCTGTTTTTTCTCTTTTTCGTGTCAACTGTTTTGAGGATTTGAAGGATAAACCTGAAATTCCCAATGTTGCTCATCGTTATCCGGGAGATGTATTATTTTTATTTCAAACTGCCCTTTTGTCTGTATGATTAAGATTTAATGAACAATAAATGTTGGCAATTTAATTGTGTTTTTTCTAATTATCAGTATAGCGCCCCCCCCCCCTCTCTCTTCTTATTGTTTGGTTTTTCATACATTTTAAGTTTCCCCAAAATCATATAACGTGTTTTGTTTTGGATAAGGATATGGAATATCTAAACAATATGAAAACATGCTTAATACTTATACGGTATTATTGACATAGCTTGCGAAAAGAAGTAGAGAATAGACAGTATTTATTCGGTGATAAACGGTAATTAAAGAGCGGCCCTTCTCAGTAGTAGGTTTGTCGATGCTAAAAAAAAAATAGAAGTTTGGAAATATTATACACCTTAAAGAGCTTGATTTTTTGTTGAGAAAAAAACTTACATAATTTTATAATAGAAAAATACATCATCGAAGTCAATATGTCTTAGAATCCTATAACAGGGTTTCAAATGCATATCTTCAAAAACACGAAATTCATCTTTTTCTTTTTTCTTTAGAAGGATGGTCAATGGCCATAGATTCGAGTTTTTTTATTTTTTTCGAAGAGTTATTTCAAACATAAAAATCTGGGTAACCAAAGAGATGACGGTGCATCCAAATGCTGATTTCTTCCATTCTAAGGCTAAACATTGGCTGGCGTAAAATGCACTGGGACAAAATGGTATCGAGCAATAACTCTGACGGCCAATCAGTGGGTCCAGTTTCATAAATTAGGTTGCCGCCAGATCGTGAATTCTCCTCTAAAAGTATATGCAGCTCTTACAAAATGAACAGTTATTATGGACCGTCCAAACAGGAATACGTACTAATCAGTCTTGCATAGTTTCACACTATCTACTAAGGGAGAGCTCACTGGATTTTGGGGCAGGGAGAGGGTTATGTTTGACGCTTCAAATATGCACTCTATGCCTGAATTTTTCTCTTCTAATAAATATGGAATGAAGGGTTATTTACTGCCTTCTTTCATTTTGTGGAATATACTTGGAATAATCGTGGATAATGGGGACAGAGTGGTGGCAAGCCATCTCTCATCACGGAATCGGTAGTTTTTAAATAAGCTTTTTCAAACGAAAGTAATTAGCAACGTCAATGCTTAAAACAAACTTGAATTATCTTAAATAGCAAAGGGGCCGCCGTCTTCCTTAATGTCACCCCTCCTTCTTTATGCTTTAAGGTAAGAGGAGTACGATAACAAGCTTGATTATCTTTACTATGGTACTATGAAAAAAAGCGCTAATTTAGTTTGTATTTCTTAAAACGATAAAACGTCTCATTTAAATCCTTTGAAAGACAGCTGGTAAATAAAACACTTGCAATTATCAGCTTACTACATATATTGCATTCTAAAATGCTTTTAGCGAAGCCCCGGTAAACATCAGCGTAAAGCGCTGGGAGTCGAGGCGCTCGCCTAATAACTTGGATAATTTGTGTTTGTATTAGGTTTCAACATAAATCTTTACTTTCAGTTGTAATAAACTTATTTTTATTGTCGTTAATTATAGTTAAGAAACGAACAAGTTTTGCTACAAAAGAGTCAGCTGAATTGTAATTTGTTCTGTTCATCTAATGTTGATACTTAGACAAAGTTAGTCATTGAGCAAGGTTTTTATTTCCATACCGAGTAAAACCAATTTAGTTTATTCAAATAAATAATCATTTTGTGGTTGGTTTCAACCTAGACATACAATTTAACGGAATTAATAAATATTTGTTTTCTTTAACATGGTCCACAAACAAAACACTGCTATTTGTATTGTTCTTCTTTATAGCAATATTTTATTTCTCGCTTGGAAAATGAGTGTACAAATAAATTAGTAGAGCTTTATCTACAATATCTCACTAGATTTTTCTACTCCCGATACCAGTAGTGACGGCCCAATTACTTTAAGCGCACAAATAGGGGGTATACTATTGGAGTTACCAGTCCCTCAAGACGTCATTAGGCACATCTGGGTCTTACGCAATATTACAGTACACCTTTTTGTCATGTAATACTATAATACACCTGTGTATTACAAAGTAAGGAGTGTTTTCTTCAAGATGCAGATGTTTGTTATGTTAATTACTTAAAAAAAACCTACGAGGGTCAGGAAAAACCTTCATGGCCCGCCAATCAAGATGCAAACGCAGATGTTACATCATATTTTTTCTTTGGTTGCAAATTACTTAAAAAACACCTAAGAGCAAAGCGCTGGTCAAGCGGGGGAGCCCCGGTTGTAAAAAAAAGCTGATCATCGTCCAATATTTACATCTAAGGATGACGTAATCTCACGTGTCTTGCTTTGGTTCCGGCGGGCCTTTATAATCCAGCATAACAGGTTTTGAAGGTCAACATCAGGTGACTTGTTAGATCTTATGGTTCAGTCACCTCAGTATGGAAAAGAGTTCAGTGGGTCAACATCGAAGGATATTATTCTTGGCATATTCTTTTGTAACGGATGCTTTTAGATTATTGGAACTTGAAGGCCCTAGCAACGGCGAAATGAAAGCTGTGGCCCATGCCAAGATTAAAAATGCTGGGATCTGAGAAACAGAGAAGCGGAATCTAGTGACTTTGGAAAAATGTTTGATTCTAAAGATGATTTTCAATAATATTTTCTCAAAGAATCCTTAATGATGGAATGAACAATGATTCTCCATCTTTGGACTATTGTATGAAACTCTTACGTCGTGGGTCAGATGCATTTACTCTTTTTATCGACATATTATTCGACACAAAACAAAAGTATATTGTGGGTTTGCTTTTGAACACTACCTAGATTCAAACAACAAAAAAATCCTGTCTAAACAGATTTAATTAATTATTGATTATTGATGATTTAGCTGAATCCATTGAAGAATGGTCTCAGGAGATGTTAAAATTATTCGCGTTCCGATCTCACCATGAAAAAATGTCCGTAGCCGTTTTTCTCCACAGTCTCTTTCATCAGAGCAAATGTATGAGAAAAATTGCTATAATTGTACTTACTATATCATCTACAGGGCTGTTTTTAATTCAAGTTCTCTCAAAACTTTAAAAAAAATTAATATATCCCGGTGAACCGAGATTTTTAGTCTTCGCATACAATCAGGCTAAAAATAAACATTATGGTTACATTCTATTGGATTTTAATCAAAACACGCCTAAAGAGTTACGTGCTGTCACTGATGTTTTTAGCAATGAATTATCGTATTTCTATAGGTGAATAGTAAAAAAAAGGTCAAGGGTTGTCATCATGACACTGAAGAAAGAACATGAAAATAGACATTTATTTTCCATACTAGTTAATTCAAAACCGCGGCTTAGGAGGGCTATACTCAAACACTGTATTGACAATGAATTCATTAATCTCCTATCTGAGCTTTGTTTAAATTTAAATGCTCAACTTCCAGAAGTACTTAAGCAACGGAAAAAGCAAAATCCTTCACTTGTATGTGCCCTAGCTTGCGAAAGGAAGGGAAAATATTAAAAAAAAACAGGTCGTTCAAGCGGGCGGTAGTTTCTTCTCACTGTTACTTCCAATAATTGCGGCTTAGACCACGACACTTCATGGAAAGGACTATTTTAGGGGTCGTTTCTCCATGTCGGGCTACGGCCTCGGCAATTGGTTTGCTAAATTGTTCCGCTCTGCATTACCTCTTACTAAAAATATATTGCACCGGTTGCTGCAGATTTTGTGTCCTCTACACTACACGATTGTGGCTCTGGGAAGGATTTTAAAGATAGTTTTCACAAACTCTCAGGTCTTGCACACGATTCCTCGGCGAGCAATTGAAATCACGACAAAGCGGAAATGTTTTAAAAAGGGCGAGAAACACCTCATCAGTCTCAACTCAGGTCAGAAGCGGAAAACATCACTTTTGACGAAGAAGAAAAAGAAACCAAGAGTAAAAATTGTTAGATTGAAAAAGGATTTCTTCTCCTAGAAATTGTATATCTACCGCATAAAAAATTTAATCGCTTAGTCACCTAATCTCTAAGTCTTTTGAGTGCAGAAAATGTTGATGTGAGTGTAAGACGTGGTTATTATGAACAGTTTTATCCGCAACAAGAGCTCTCTAAAAACTTTTATTTTCAAATTTATTCCAATGAACACTATTTCATAGATTTGACTTCGACATGCCTGTTAGTGAATGAGGGCCCCAACTACCTAAAGTGTCAGGCAGGCAAGTGACCCAATTTATAAACTCAGAAATTTGCACTAACAAAAATTTAGTTCAACATTAGTTGGACCAACAGGTTTCCGGGAACTGCAAGGGAAATAAGCGTCCAAAAACTGAAAGGGCCTGTCTGCCTAGAGTGTTAGACGATTGAACCCATTTATAATCTAAGACAATTGTACTAACAGAAAATGTATTAAATGTTGGTTTGCCAATATGTAGTTAACTGTTCATGTTATGTATCTTGAGTTTAACTATCCAGGATTGTCAGAAGCTCAGAGAGTTTTGATAACAGTAATGCCCAGAGAGTCAATTTTAGGCAGCACCGGAAATATAGCAGGATAGGCGAGGAGGGTGTACCCACCGTCTCCAATCATTTTCCAAATTGTATCCATTAATTGCCTCAGCTCAGTCCAGTATTTTGAGCCAATTTCAATTTTCACAATTTTTCAAGTTTTGGGTCACTTGCCCGAGACTGGGCATTCGGCCAAAAATGTCCAAATTTTCGTTAATTAATTAGAAATTTGCAACCGAAACCCTTAATAATAATCCACAGACCTCATACGAGTCGGTCACAATAGAAAAAAATAGTGAAAAATGAAATTTGCTCAGAATGCTGAACTGAGCTGAGGCAATGAATAGATACTATTTGGAAAGTATTTGAAGCAGTGTCACACATGATATTCTCATATGAGGAATCACTTTCTGTAACAGCCAAATAAAAATCAGTGGGTTTATAATTATAGTAGGCAGTATCTCCACAGCGATGTCGTAAAAACCACATTCTCTTATCATTCAAACAATTAAACCATAGACCCAGTTCTTCCTCCCAAAACCATTTAAAACCACGACGATAGTCTCCTAAGCCAGTCTCTTAAAAAAACCTGAAATCACGTTTAGAGGTTTTTTTTCCAATTATACCAGGGTAAGTATTTTCCGATTGATCCCATTTATCATAGTGACAATTGGAGCATAGGAATTCTGTAGTGTGAGAGTTACAAACATCTTCAAGACAGGAAATACAATATTTAATTTGCACTGCATATCCTCTATGCAATTTACATAGATTACATAATCTACACTTTTCCTTATACTCATCAACAATAGTACAATTCTCACAGGATGACCAGCTGCCTAATGTATACAAACATAATGGTCATGTGTAAAATATTTACAGCGTTGACTGTCTTACTTCCAAAAAGAAACTGACTTACGAGTGATAAAATAAATGTCTCAGGAGGAGGGGTAATCGTGTGACGTCACACATTAAACCTGTTTAATGTGGGGAGGTGGGAAGATGGGGAGGGGTGTTGCTGTGGCGGTCGAAGGCCGGACCGGTCCCAGTCGGCGCAGGGCAAAAAAAAATAATAGTATAATATTGAACAATTTTTAAAAACAACGATTCCGCTTTGCGCATTTAAAAAAATATTAAAAAAATTACATATAAAACCTAAAAAGCACACTGCTGAGCTAGACTGTTGGGGTGGAGAATGTCGGGATAGAAAAAGGGGACCCTCCTCCCTCCAACTATTGAAATTTCTCAAGACCAAGACGCCGTCTATATCCTACACATTCATCTCGATCTGAAGTAAGGAAATGGCCGAGTGGCAGTAACTTCACACCGTCCGAGCACACATAGACTTTGTCCGATATGGCTGACAAGGCAATTTTTTTTCGACTCGAACTGTATAATGTTTAAATTTTAAAGAGCAAATGTCTATGACATTCGCTCTTGGAATTAAATTATTCTCTACGCAGCTTCTATCAATACTCTCCTGTAAAAGAAATTTTTAAAGGAGAAATTTTCCTTTAATTTCTTGTGGAAATTTTCCTTTAAATAGTGTGTAGTCACCCCCTTGCAGACCTTTTGATATCCTCTTTGTGTGTTTACACACAGTCCACAATCAGACCTGCAAGAACACCATGGGAAGTCAAGTCGTTCTCCGTCTAGAATTTTAGAAATAATAACTTATTTGGGGCCTGGCGCTTCACTAGCTCCGAGTAAATGGACTCATCCCAGTTGGTGTATTCTATTCGAGAGCTAATGTGCTTACCATTTTTCAAATAGTCTAATAAATTAACTGTTTTAACTTTTAGCAATAATAAATCTGCAATATACTTGAACTCATCCCTCCCCCGGCCATTGGAGCTTACATACATTGTAATCAAATTTCAACATGGGTGTCTTGGAAATTTCTAAAATGGCACTGCCAGCGGCAATATTTTTATTTACAACTACGCCTCTTTTTATATGCAAAAGGATCATATTGGAGTCCATGGTCGTGAACGTTGTGAAATTTGGATCTGACTTGATTTGGGCACATTCTTTTGGGTCAGTTGCAGTGTCACAACGACTCCTATTGCGCGCACCTTCGCACATTTTACCGAAGGCTGAATTTAAAATGAGCTTAAAGATTGCTTTTCAAACCTTCGTTTTTTCCTCAGAGTGTTTACTGACAAAGGTGTCAATAAACGTCTTCGTATATGGCTTCTGATCAAATTAAACGGCTCCATGAATCTTCGTGACCTTGAAATCGTTGGCCAGCATCCACCGCAAAAGAACGTGGTGTACAACAATATTCCGTTTCGGGTGAAGGTCGGCAATAAGCTTTTGTTTTGAAGGTGTCCCGTGCATAACCCCTCCTCTACCAAAGAAATATCATAGGGACTCAGTGAATCCCTAGGCACTGGTCTATTTATGCATGGGAAAACAGAATCCTTTACCGAGTTATCAAGTTCTACTGGTATTTCCCAATCAATTTCGAAAAAAATCCTTGTGGTTCATTCTCCTCAACAGTGGCAATGTCGGGGAAACTTTCCCCGCATGGACCTCTCAGCAAATAAGTGCTGATCCGCGTCGGTGATCAGACCTATTTCTTCTTTTCTAATTTTAAGAATTAAATCCGTCACAAGATAAGGAGTTGAAAAATAATACCTCAAATCCAACCCAAATCCTGATAGATTTTATTTGTGTTTTTGCAGACAATATCTAACAACGTCAATTAATCCCTAGCCAGGTACATTTTACCATAATTCTCCCCATTTTTATACTCTCCCTTGGTCCAAACTTTTTCTAGCAAATTCATATTCGGCAGTGGGGCATTGACGCTCGTGAAGTGAATCATAAAACGCTTTGATGGGCGGAAATTTTCCTCATGTAGCCTCGAGGCGGAGTTGTAGCACTCATACGGGTATAAGCCCTTACTCATTAATAAATCGTACATTTCATCATCTGAAAAGTGCTGTTTAAGGAGGGGAAAACTATTAAAATCATCACTTTTTGTACTTGAAATAACTGACTTAAGGATTTAGGGGGAAAACTATACGAATCTGAAAACACATTTTATTCAAGCACGTGATACCGTTTTCAACTATTTTCCATTTGAATTCTAAGAGCAGTAACTTCTCAGGTGATTCGAGTATGATGTGATATGAAAAAGACCCATCTACTCATATACCATTTACAACTTCACATTTTTGCAAATACGACAACGCTGGTAATATGAATTTCAAAGCATAATTGGGATTGGGCATGTAAACCGGTAGAAAGATCGTTTTCTCTTTTTTTTAGTTTTCAAACCGATAGAAAATATTGTTGCTCAACATTTAAGTTTCTAGATTTATGTGCCAGTCCACGAAAGTTACCCCCCCCCCCAATAAAATAGGATTACTTAAATGATCATGGTCTTGGACTGGCATTTCCCCACAACCCTCAACCAATTTACCCCTTAAAAACCCAATACATTTCTTTATTTTTAATTGCCAACTCGTCCTCTGGTGATAGACTGATTGAATAATTTACGTTGCGCAGCCATTAACTTGACTTATTTGCTGTTTTAATGAGTGCAACCGTGCCCGTGCCTACACAATCTTCTTCGCCCAATGTCTCAAACACCTCTACCAATTGCATGGTATTACTAACATCTCCTTGCGCGTGGGCATAAGAGACTGAAAAGGATTCATGTTCTTTAACAGGATTCAATTTTAATGGATAGTTGACGTCCGTGTACACGTCGTCGGACTAGTAACCATGACTCTTACAGTGCCTCAAGTGGTGTTTTAATTTTAACTCTTTACGGAATCTAGTTAGACAAATGGGACAATAGTAGTAAGTACCCCCACTTCCCTTTTTACCCTGACTTAAAACTCGACTAATGCGTGGAATTGAAAAGAAATATCCAATTGCATAAGGTTCACTGGCAGGCTCGTAAAGAAGCCATACCCAATGTTTTACCGATTGAATGGGCAGAGCCTCTCACAGAATATATTACTCCCCTTTTATCTTTAAGTTGTCCTTCTTTATAGTTTGTGTCCTACTGTGAAGCTGTAACACCAATCTTTAAATGTTCATTATCCCACTTAAAAATTACTATCACCTAAAGTGTTACAGGATATTGCCCCTTTAAACAGTTAAAATGAACTTTAGGAAATTCTGCCCCCTCCCCAAGCCTATTAACTGTCAAATCGTCCAAAAGTGTCTTACTAGCATTGTTTTGGTGGGGTTTATGTCCTGCCACGAGGACCACGTATTTGAAGCACTTTAAGCCCATGTCAAAACGAAAGTACTGTACACCCCTAAAATCATCTAAATAGGTATTATATTTTATCAACTCCCCCCTCCCACCTCCTAAAATAAATTCCTTTTAAATTTAGTAACATGAAGATCCAAACTTTCTATAAACAAAACAACTGAACCACTCCCAATCTCATTGTAATTTCCTACTTTATTAAAAATACTTCCCTCCCACTCTGAAAAAAGCACCCTCAAAATTGTTCAAATCTGCATCTCCATCTGTAGGTAATGCGAGTACACCTCACCAAATTTGTCAATAAAAAATATATTCTTTAAGCGATGGATGCTTTTATGCTGTCCCTACCTCCCCCTCCCGAATTTTTTCTCAAGAAGGACCCGTATCTTGCTAATATAGGAGTGAATTATGTTAACTGGATCCGTATGGATACTACCACTTGTAAGAGTATTAATAGGGTCTTCAAATTCAGCTCTAAAAACATAAAGATTACGCAAGGCTGTGTCGGCTAAATAAAATTCAGGTAAAACGGGGTTGAACCTGCACGACTTGTCCTTCTTCTCACTCATCACGGTCACTGTGAGGGTGGTCACCTGCTCTTCTAGTACCCTTTTGATCTCGCTAAATGGCACTTGATCTAACAAACGGTCTAAAAATTCTGTATGGAGGCTGAAATCCCTCGCGAAACACTTTCGCAGAATATCATTGGCGGCGTCTGCATGTCGGTATGTCAACCTAAAAATAATAAGAGCTTATTAGCCCATTGAACCACTTTTGATTTCATCCTGAAAAAGAATTTATATTTGCCTGAAAGAGAATATATTATTAGCCTGAAAATGTGGGGCAAAGTGGCCGTTCGGTCATGGTGAGGGTATTCTACTACCTAAAGATGTAAGGACCAGAAATTATTCCATGAATGGGGACAAATTAGCCGTTTGGACCTAGAGAACCCATACTAGCAACTAAAGGTGTAAAAACCAGAAAGTAACCCATAAATGAGGGTGAGTTCCCTCCTTTGCACTTCAGCTATTACAAAGTTCCCCCTTGAAATTATGAGTCTTAAAAAACATACTCACGGAGGGAGTGGTAGCATCCATTGACACTAACTAAATGTTCAGAGGTTGCTCACTCCTATGCCATAAAACTGGTCAATAAATCATCAATTAATTGATCAAAATCATCAATGGGGATCTGGAAAAAAACCTAACATTGTATTATTCTCTTGAAACATTTATGATAATATCCTGAAAGGAAATATATCATTACCCTGAAAGAAGAATATACATTAGGCCAAAAAAGGATACATTACTAATCTGAGCACAGGCAACAGCAACATCGGAAAGTCCCTTTTTTAAATAGAAAAGAATGTGTTACTCTAGCTATATCCTTTGGGACTAGGGGGGGGGGTCCTCAAAACTCTCAGAACTAATGAATAAGCCCCTCAACAATACAGCTATTTTCCTTTTATTAAGATGAAAGTGTGCGTTACTTTAGCTATTTCTTTGAGGGCCAACAACAACATCGAACTAGGGCTCTCTAAATGTTCTACTGTCTCAGCCTCGTAGCCCAAGCGTAAACCTTTTACCGCTAATAAATAAGCTTTGCGAAAAATATAAAAAATAGAAATAATTTTACTTACGCTAGGGCTGGCAATTCCATCTTGCCTGTAGGGCATAGAGGATCCGGCAATACCATCTTACGTTGGAGTCGAACGGACAGAATTCTTCCCACTTTTTTTGGGAATCGCAGAAGGGGCAGCAATTTGTGTGTGTCTGTCCCTGCTTTGGCATTGCTATTTGGGGGGAAAAAGTCAAAGAACTCTGGCTGAAACAAAGGAATGAGAAAAGAAACAAAACAATTCCGCTTTGGTATTGGTACTTTTGGGAAAAAGACAAACAACCCTGGTTGGAACACAAGAACAAGAAAAGTAACAAAGCAATTAGGCTTTAGTACTGCTATTTTCGGGAAAAGTCGAACAAGACTGGTTGGAACATAGGAATGAAAAAATATCAAAAGCAATTCTGCTTTGGTATTGCTATTTTTGGGAAAAAAAATCAGTCAACCCTGGTTGAAACAAAGGAATGAGAAAACCAACAAATCAATTCCGCTTTAGCATTGTTATTTTTTTGTTTAAAAAATCAAACAATCCTGGTTGAAACAAAAGAATGAGAAAAGAAACAAGGCAATTCCGCTTTGGCATTGTTATTTTTGGAGAAAAAAGGAAAAAATAACCTTAGTTGAAACAAAAGAATGAGAAAAGAAACAAAGCAATTCCACTTGTTTATTTTTATTGTGAAAAGACCTGAGAATCCTTTAAAAATGGTGAGGGGTGCCCCAGGTCAGTCAGAGAGCAGCACAGGTCGGGAAGTGCCACGAGGGGCATCACAGAGGTTTGGCTTGCGAAATCACGAGCTAATGAATTTAAAACATGATTTTTGACAAACAAATATTTGAAAAATGTCTTAAGAATGATAATTTATACCAAAAAGTACCATGTGCCAGCCATAGTTTGCCACGGTGGTGTGAATTGACATGGTGCATCGCACTGAGGGTGGCCTGTGAAAACACCAAACAATGCATTTATAGCTAACTTTTATCATGAAAATACCTGAGAATGCTTTAGTAATGATCAGGGGTTCCAGAGGGAGTCAGGACCCAGTCATAGAGGAGCACAGGTTGGGAATTGCCTTGGGGGACATCATGGAGGGTTGGCATGCGAAAATAATGAGCCAATGGATTAAAATCATGATTTTTAACAAGAAAATATCTGAAAAATGCCTTAGAAATGATACTTTGTGCCAGAGGGCACCATGTGCCAGCAATAGTTTGCCACAGTGGCGTGAATTGACATAGTGAATCACGTTGGGCCCCGGCACTCAACACGCGGCAGGTATCTAAATATAGAGTCTCACTGTCGCTTGTCTTCTAAACGCAGACAATTTGAGCCTTTTCTTGATGTCATGACGTAAAAATGGACCTTAAATTAGTGGTTCCTTTGTTTAATTACATTTTCTTTATTGGACCTCTAACTTTTGCTTCGGTTTGTCTTTTGTCATTATGAAAGACAAATCGTGGAACCTTTTTTCTTTCAATTGTTTAGGTGGGGGGACAAAAACTTCTTTTTGTTCCGACGATTTATCTAGACCAGGTTTTTGATTTTACAAGGCAGGGAAGGCATTGACGACCATCTTTGTTTATTTTAATTGTTCAGGTCGTGGGAAAAACTTCTTCTTTTGCCCTGGTTTGTCTTTTGTCATTATGAAAGACATATCGCAGAAACTTTGTTTCTTTTAATTGTTCAGGTGGTGGGACAAAAACTTCTTCTTTTGCCTTGGCTTGTCTTCTGTCATTATGAAAGACATATTGCCGAACCCCTTGTTTGTTTTAACTGTTCAGGTGGTGGGACAAAAACTTCTTTTTCTTACAACAATTTATCCAGTCCATATTTTTGATTTTCAAAGGTATGGTAAGTATTGGTGACCTTATCCATGTTAAAATCCAAAACACAATCATCATCGCTATCATTATCAATTTGTTTGCTTCGTTACACCTCGGCTCATCTTTCGTCATTATGAAATAGTATGTCTTCTAACTGCATGTGTCTTTGCTTTTCAGTTTCGTTTTAACAATTTCGCATATATTCTAACAGCCTGTGTCTTTGCTCTTCATTTTCATTTTGGACACGTTAGTTCAGGTGTCCAAAGAATCATCATTTATAGTAACTGCAACTACAAACTTTCGTTTTTGGGCCTTCCAACAGACATTATATTATAGAAATAACTGTTGCGTTGGAAACTCAACAATCTGATTTATGCTATGCGTGACATCATATAAGAAAATCCTTATATGATGCCATATATGATGTCATAAGAAATTTATATATGATTCACTAACAGAGTACATGACATCATTTGCAAAAACCAACAGTCAGGTTCTTAACGTATTTTCTTA
>JAQQPU010010689.1:7713-29612 GCA_029168905.1 Artemia sp. Kazakhstan ARC1039 | reverse complement strand
AGGCCGTCAAAAATATTCAACAGCCAAGACACAAAATTTTTATCTGTGATTTTCCCTGGCACAGAACTCTTTTCCGCCCTGTCGACTTCTGGCACGGAACTCTTTTCCGCCCTGTCGACTATTTTTTTCTCTGGAACGGAACTCTTCTCCGCCCTGGGGTTCGAATCCCTCCGCTGCTACCACTTTGTAAACTCTCTGTGTTCACTTCTCTGTGAATTATCTACTTCTCTGTAAAGTGAGACTTCTTCTCTTTGGGGCCTTATGGTAGCGTTGGCCTATTATCTGGGTTCTACCGGTGGAGGATGTCTAGAATCTCTAACCATCACATAGTTTATGTTTAGAGTATAAAATAATTATTTGTACATATAATACAGTGAATGTACATATGGCGAGGACAGATACAGAATTAGAACTGACTCAAATAATCTAAATTGGTAACTTATATTCAGCGCAATATGCAGATACACATCCGGGCATTTGACAGAACTGCTCTATTTTAATCTGTCAACTTCCAGGAATTACAGCAAATATTCAGAATTAATTTAATCATCAAGGAAATGGGATTTGACTAGGGAATGGACCTTTTGACATATACTTAGAATTTAATTATTGGTTTCAACAGAAAAACCCACTTCCAAAGTTTACATGTTTGGGGAAATGGTGGGCGTGGAAGGGGTGTTTGTTGCCTTCCAATTACTTTCAACTATTAAAAAGGGCACTAGCCATTTCAATTTCCAATCGAATGAGTCATTTTGAAGTTTCTACGACGACGCGTTCAGTAAAAGCCTTATATGCCCTCAGGGCATAACTTACAACCCTTGCCCTGAAGGCTGTGGGGGAGTGTCATCCTCAAAAATAAAATTTCTATCTGGAAATCCAAAACACTGAATAAAATGGCTATCTAAAAATTTTGATTGGATGTGTTTGGGGAAAAGGTGGGCGAGAGAGGAGGGGCTAGTTGCCCTCAAATCACTTGACTATTAAAAAGGGCACTAAACCTTTGAATTTCCAATCGAATGAGCCCTTTTTCAAGTTTCTACGACAAAGATTTCAATAAAAACTTAAATACCCCCAGGGTATAACTTATAACCTTTGCTCTGAAGACCTTGGGGGGAGTGTCCTGCTCAAAGGTATAATCTCCTGAACTTTTAACTTCGTGGAACAAAATGGCTATTTCAAAATTTTGATTGGATGTGTTTGGGGAAATGGTGGGCGTGGAAGGGGTGTTAGTTGCCTTCCAATTACTGTCGACTATTAAAAAGGACACAAAGCCATTTCAATTTATAATCAAATGAGCTCTACTTGAAGTTTCTACGACAACAAAAACTTTATATGCCCCCAGGGCATAACTTACAACCCTTGTCCTGAAGGCTGTGAGGAGGTTGTCATCCTCAAAGACCTAAT
The DNA here is from genome assembly GCA_029168905.1 of Artemia sp. Kazakhstan ARC1039. Classification (NCBI taxonomy): domain Eukaryota; kingdom Metazoa; phylum Arthropoda; class Branchiopoda; order Anostraca; family Artemiidae; genus Artemia; species Artemia sp. Kazakhstan ARC1039. The sequence continues at coordinate 28,208 of JAQQPU010010689.1, read as the reverse complement.
TTCCAGAACTTAAAACTACGTTGAACAAAATGGCTATCTCAAAATTTTGATTGGATGTGTTTGGGGGAATGATGGCCGTGGGGGAGGGGCTAGTTGCCCTCCAATCACTTTCGACTATTAAAAAGGGTACTAGCCCTTTGAATTTCCAATCGAATGAGCCTGTTTTGAAGTTTCTACAACAACGCCTTCTATAAAAACCTTATATGCCCCCAGGCCATAACTTAAAACTCTTGCCCTGAGGGTTGTGAGGGAGTGTCCTCCTCAAAAACATATTTTCTATCTGGAAAACAACTACGCTCAACAAAATGGCTATCTAGAAATTTTGACTGGATGTGTTTGGGGGAATGATGGGCGTGGGGGGAGGGGGGTAGTTGCCCTCCAATCACTTTTGACTATTAAAAGGGCACTAGCCCGTTGAATTTCCAATCGAATGAGCCTGTTTGAAGTTTCTACGACACGCCTTCTATAAAAACATTATGTGCCCCCAGGGCATAACTTAAAACACTTGCCCTAAGGGTTGTGGGGAAGTGTCCTCCTCAAAAACATATTTTCTATCTGGAAATCAACTACGCTGAACAAAATGGCTATCTCAAAATTTTTATTCGATGTGTTTGGGGGAATGATGGGCGTGGGGGGGCTAGTTGCCCTCCAATCACTTTCGACTATTAAAAAGGGTACTAGCCCTTTGAATTTCCAATCGAATGAGCCTGTTTTGAAGTTTCTACGACAACGCCTTTTATAAAATCTTTATATGCCCCCAGGGCATAACTGAAAACCCTTGCCCTGAGGGTTGTGGGGGAGTGTCCTCCTAAAAAACATATTTTTTTTTCTGGAAATCAACTACGCTGAACAAAATGGCTATCTCAAATTTTTGATTGGATGTGTTTGGGGGAATGAGCGGTGCGCGGGGGGGGGGCGGGGCTAGTTGTCCTCTAATCCCTTTTGACTATTAAAAAGGGCACTAGCCACTCCAATTTCCAATCGAATGAGCTTTTTTCGAAGTTTCTACGACGACTCCTTCGATACGAAGTGCCCGGGTATGGAGAAACCAAAAACACATTGTGCCCACATCGTTCTTTACTTAGGCAGCGCTAGGGCGCTGCCTATGATTAATCAAAAAAAATTTTTGCACAAAATAATTTCTTCAAAAAAAAGTAACGAACTCCATTAAACCAAAAATGAACAAAATAGAATAAAATTATCTACCAAGCATACAATACCACAAATCAGTATCAATTATTAAATGAAACCCAAAACAAACATAAATTAAAATAAATCAAACTCAAAACAAGCAGAAATTAATCTGAGTAGGGTTCTAAACCCTATGCTTTCTAAAAGCCAGAATATAATTTTTAATTTACTGAAAATATTCAAATTAATTTACTAAAAAAAATTCTTTTAAATGTTTTCACTTTTATAACTTTAATAAATAAAAATTAATTAATATTTTAAGGAATAAATATCAGCATATGTAAATTAAAGTGACAACGCAAATTTTTTTCAGTAAATTCTTATACTTTCTATAAAAACTTTATATGCGCCCAGGGTATAATTTAAAATCCTTGCTCTGAGGGCTCTGAGGGGGTTGTCATCCTTAAAGACCTAATTTCCAGAACTTTTAACTACGTTGAATGAAATTAATATCTCAAAATTTTAAACTGGATGTTTGGGGAAATGCTGGGCGTGAGAGGGGGGTTAGTTGCCCTCCAATTACTTGCAACTGTTAAAAAGGTCACTAGCCCTTTCAGTTTTCAATCGAATGAGCCCTTTTTGAAGTTTTGCGACAACGCTTTCTATAAAAAAAATCTCATATACCCCCAGGGTATAACTTGCAACCCTTGCCCTGAGGGTTGTGGGGTAGTGTCCTCCTCAAAAACATAATTTCTATCTGGAAATCAACTACGCTGAACAAAATGTATATCCCAAAATTTTGATTGGATGTGTTTGGGAAATGGTTGGCGTGGAAGAGGTGTTAAAAGGAAACTAGCCACTCCAATTTCTAATCGAATGAGCCCTTTTAGAAGTTTCTACGACAACTTCTTCGATACGATGTATCCTGGTCTAAAGAAAAAAAAAAGAAAAAGAAAAATGCGCTGCTTATGATAGAATGGTCCAAAATAGAAAATTTTGGCTAATGTTTGTACAGCTACCCAGTGATAGGCTACTGAAGGCTTTTTGTGATGAGTTACTTTAGTTACGAAGGAAAAGATCTTGGCCTTTTAAAATCAAAGAGTTACTAGATAAAATAGGTTTTCTTTCGCTTGGAATGATGGACCAACTAGTCAACAATTATAGTTGGACAAGGGAATCAAGCCGGTGCTGGAGGACCAGACGATACAGAAATGGGGTGAGAAGATTAAGAATTCTGAAATTTTAAGATATTATAAATAGGCATAGATAGTATATGGGCAGAAATTCTATTTTACGTTAAATTTACCGGCTAGATGTCTTACCTATTCGATACACCTATGATCTGATTGCCTTCCGATTCGTTCGAGATTGAAGGTTTTTGAAAGGAGGAAAAGTGTCCCAGACGGCAGGTTTGCTTGCCCTCTTTGCCAAGAAGAGGAGGAAAATTTGGAGCATTGTCTGAGTCGTTGTCGAGGTCTTTTGGGGGTAAGGGAAAATTTATTTGGGAAGGATGGATTGCTGCTTCCTGATGCCTTGAAGAGTAGGTTGCCACAGTTTATTTGTCTAGGTGGAAGATATATTGATCAGTTTGTTTTTGTAAAAAGAAGAGATAAATATAAAGAAATAGTTTTTATTTTTTCTTTATTATTGTGATGAGTGTTGCAATTTGTTAATCTTGTATGTTGTTATTGTATATGGCCATAATTTTGATAATTTTTTTGCAAAATGAAGAGGGTAGTTTTTATTTCTTCTTTATTATTGTGACGATTGTTGTAATTCGTTTATCTTGTATGTTGTTTGTGTAAATGGCCATATTTTGGCTTGAAATACACGTTATCTTGTCTTACCGCGGCTTAGCAGGGGTCTTCACTCAAATATCTGCAAAAAACAACTCACCTGGAAAAACCCAACGATGTTTTGGGATTCAGTCTAGAGCGAAAACTATATTCTGACAGGGTTGAATTTTGATTCGAAACTGTATTTTGCGTCAAAAAGTGTTTTGGGCATAATCCCAAAGCAAACTTCTCACAGTAATCGAATTTGTATTCGGCAACCGCGTTTTACAGAGATTTGTAGATTTCATTTTGTAAAGATTTTACTACACTGAGAACCCTGCTAAGTGTAGTCCAATCTCGGCTCGGTAATTGTATCTTGCAGTACTCGCTGTTTGTGGGCCTAATATTGAAGTAAGGTTCTGGCAGGGGTTTAAAATTGATTTGGCAGCTGTGTTTTGCTCTGCCCGCTTTTTTTTTATTCCTAGCCCTAGATAAAGGCATGTTACAACATGCAAGATCATGTCAAATGTGGGATAGATTCCCAATGGTGACTAATACTTTTTTAGTTTGGTCGAAATTAATGAGATTTTGATTTGTTTTTTAACTTAAACTTAATTCTCTGGGCCAAGGTTCAACTAATGCCCGACCAGGCTATAGTAACATGTAGGAATAAAAACAGAATCACTAGGAATACAAATGGATAAGTTATCAGGTTCAAATCGCTCATGCTTAGTTTTTGGAAACTTTAATCTTGATCTATTTTCAGTAAATGTAAACCTGTGAGTTCGGAATTTTTTAAATTTTATATTGCGTTACGGTTTAAGACCGACACTTAATATAGGTTTTCGAGTGACTTAGGGCTAGGAATCACTTTTGTATCATATATTTGTTAAAGTGAAGTATGATTTTGCTAATGTTATTTTGAATGGTGTTTCTGATCATTTTGGTGTTTTTGTTGTTATTAGAGAGTTTGATGTTCCTACAACTATGAATATATCAGAACAAATTTCCGAATTGAAAAAGGATGCTGAGGCTCTTAGCATATTCAGAAGAAAATTAAAGAACACTCAGTTTGAATTTTTAAAAAACAAACTAGTGATCTGCAAGTAAATGAAAAGTTTTCAATGTGATATTCAGAAATAAATAAATTGTTAAAAGAAAGTTGTACAGTTATTTCAAAGCCGGCTTTTCATGTTACCCCTGGAAAACCCTGGGCTACTAGAGGACTGACGAAGGTAATGCCAAAGCAAAGACTCTATATATTTTCTATGGTGTCTCCTGAGGCGAAGGTGAGATATATGAAATATAATTTTGAATCCAATAACATATTAAAAAAGGGTGAATTGGTTATTATAGAAATGAGTTTCAAAAAAGTACAGGTAATTCCAGGCAAATGTGGATTCAGTCTGTTTTGACCCGCTCAAAGAGTTCGGTTTAACCCGAAAATTTCAATACCGATGCTTCGATTGTACATAATATGTGTGACCATTTTTCTACTGTTGGTAAATGGCACCACCTCCACTATAGCATTTTCTGAGGACGGAACATACCACCAGTTTCTACCCAAGGAAATATATCTGCATATCTGAAAGAAGTGGCTGCTATTAAATTGCATGCCACCTTGTGGAATATGAGAAATAATGCTTCACGTGCTGGATTCCTCTCATTGCGTGTACTTAAGTATGTTTTCTCGAAAAATATGGGACCAGGTTTTGATTATTATTTTTTAATATGTGCCTAAAATTTGGTGTTTTTTTCCGATTTTATGAAGATTGCTAGAGTGTTTCCGCTTTTAAGGGCGGAGCAAAAAAAAAATCGCTGAATGATTATAGGCCTATGTCATTGCAGCCAGTTTTCTCTAGAATTTTTTAAAAATTGGATAGTGGTAGGATGTTTGATTTTCTTGAGAATAATAAGTATTTTAGTAAAACCCAGTTTGGATTCCGACAAGCAATGCCAACTGACCAAACTATTCTTTTTCTCACAACTTATGTGAACGATGCTCTGGACCATGGATGGAAGCTGCATCTGTTTTTTTTTTTTTTTTTTTTGACATTGTGAAAGCCTTTGATGCAGTGGACCACGGAATCCCTATGGTGAAGCTGAGGAATTGTGGTTTTCGTGGTGTTTTTTTTTTTCGGGTATTGGAATCTTCTCTTCAAGATCGAAAACAGTTTGTAAGTGCTGGTGAACTAAATGGTAAGTTAAAAGTGTCGAAATTGGTGTCCGTCAGGGCTCTGTTTTGGGGCTTCTACTGTTTCTTATATATATTTATAACCAACGAAATACTATCAAAGGACTGTCTTTGTATTTAAAATGTAGTGAAATTCGAGCATCGAAACTATTTTGCCGATGACACGGATCTTACTGTTGCTGCAAAAACCGGGGAAATTCTTATACAGAATCTTCAGAGTGGCATGTTAAACATTGAAAAATGGAAGAGGATTAACGGATTTCAGCTAAACCACAACAAATACCATTTTATAATATGCGGGATAAGTAGCAATTACTACCCTTGAATTGACATAATACACTTCGGTGAAAGTATTCTGCATCGGGATGTTTCGACAAAGTATCTATGGGTGATTGTTGACGAGTGTCTTAACTTCAAAGAGCACATTTAATGTGTTAGTAGCAAGGTTTCAAGAAATGTTGGGATGATGAGGAAACTGAACATTTTTTTCCAAAAGATATTACGAGATTGCTTTATTTTTCTTTGGTTTACCCATACCTTCTTTGTAGTTGTCTTGAGTGGTCAAGTACGTTTTTAACTCACCTTCGTTCCCTTATAAGTTTACAAAATAATGCCCTACATGTTTTAACTGGAAATAACCGTGATATGTCTATTCGACATAGATATAATGAAGTGCAAATTACCTATTGCTTGTCTATTCCGTTTTTATAATGCTGTTTTTATGTTTAAATATACACGCGCGTTATTACCTGAGTGTTCTAGGGAAATGTTTATAAGTGCTGTTAAATTCTATAATCACCTGACTAGAGCATCACCGCTAGTTTGGCAACCTCAGGTTATGACAAAGGATCCGTTTTTTCTATAAGACATGTTGGCCGTCGGGTGTGGGAAGCAGTACCTCATTGAGGAACTGCTGAGGTTACAGCCTGAGGCAACCCCAGGCTGTTTCGACAGTTGATGAGCTAAATGAATTCTGCAGTTAACTAAAAGAACACTGTTTATCTACATATGAACTTTAATCCCTGCTGAGCGATTTTTCTCTCTAGTGGTTGTGATTCTTTTTTTTTTTTTTTTTTTTTTTTTTTTTTCTTATAGGTGGGTGACGAAGAGAGAGTGGATGAATGATTTTTAACTTTGTATCTTTGATGTCTAGTTAGGTCGAGAATATTTATTAAAAATTAAATAATTTTGTTTATTTATTATTATTTATTTTTTTGTTTTGTTGTTTGAGAGGGGTGGGGGGGGGGGGTCAAAGATGGTTGGTAGTAATTGTGTATGTAGTGTCTTGTAAAGGGTGATGTCTAATCATACAAGTTTTTATCGACTTAGTGTTTTGTTGTTAACATGTTTTATTTCTTTTAATGAAACCCTTTTTTCTCTCTAACTCTTGACAAACTTAGTACAGTTGAGCTTTTTATACTTTCAGCCGTTGCTTTAGGGCTAATATTCAAGATAGATCTAACGATGTGACTTTAGTCTTTCTTGGGCATAAAATTGAAGCTTCTTGAATCGCGCCGCCTTGTAAACCATTGTCTTACACCTTCTTTGTGGGTATTGTATTAATAATGAAATTTGTTTTAGCTGCAAAATATCCTGAGAAAATTCTGGAAGAACCTAGTGGGACTTTGTGGTTTAGACAGGATTTTGTCTTTAAGCTGCCAAAAGCTTCCCTTGGCTTTTATTTGATTTCACCGTTTGCCTCTAACGATCCATCAAAGTGAGTATACTTCTATATGAGCTTCTATATGACTTCTAGATGATCTTCCCTTAGCGTTTATTTGATTTCACCATTTGCCTCTGATGATCCATCAAAGTGAGTATAATTCTATAGAAGCCTAGAAGTATATGACTTCTATATGAGCNCTAGATGAGCCTCCCTTGGCGTTTATTTGATTTCACCATTTGCCTCTAATGATTCATCAAAGTGATTATAATTCTATAGAAGTATGTATGAGCTTCTGTATGACTTCTATATGAGCTTCCCTTGGCGTTTGTCTGATTTCACCATTTGCCTCTAACGATCCATCAAAGTGAGTATACTTCTATATGACTTCTAGATAAGCTTCCATTGGCGTTTTATCTGATTTCACCTTGCACAACCATATATATATTTGTACATTAGAAAAAAAGAGGAATGTAATTTTTACTGAAAAAACCTCCATATGTCGTGCATTTTTTTGCAGTCATGGCCTACCTTTGAAGGTTTAGTTGTCGTTGCGAATCAACAGATAGATCGTGACAACTAAAAAGCCCAAATTTAAACAATGTGTATTTGAAGATTTGGGGTCCAGGGGGAGGTCTAAAGGCCCCAACTAAACAACTGTCAACCCAACTGCCAAACGCTTCCCTTGGTGTTTGTTTGATTTTACCGTTTGCCTCTAACGATGCATCACAGTGAGTATAATTCTATAGAAGTCTATATGAGCTTCTGTATGACTTCTATATGAACTTCCCTTGGCCTTAATCTGATTTCACCGTTTGCCTCTAATGATACATCAAAGTGAGTATGCAGCTACATGAGTTTAATCAGGGCTGTATCAAGGGCTGTTTTTGCTTTATCTTACTTTCGGAATTATTAGGATTTCTTAAGGAAGTTCAAATTATTTATTTATATTATTATTATATTATTAGATAGATAATAGATAGATAAGATAAGGGTTTATTCCAAAAACAACACAACGCAAAAAACAAATGACCTTCCATAAGCTAACGCTTGTTCGGAAGTATTTACCCTCTTAAAATTAACACTTATAATAACATAATAAAGAGAAAGAAGAGAAAAAACGAGAAAAAGAGGAAAGAAAGAAAAAAAGAAGAAAAAATGAAAATCCTACACTCACTCGGCTCCTGGTCGCAATAACCAAAAATCAATACTTCACATACTCCAAAACTTCCCGCCGCCATCCCATAAATAATAAATAAACAAAACAAAAAAAAATAAAAATATATAGGAAAAACGGGAAAAACGGGTTCCGGGCAAACCCGTATTATATTTATATTATATTTATATTTATATTATAACTGAAAATAATGTTGGCTCGACACCGACTGCAAGAAGACACCGACTGAGCAAATTAAAAGGCATTGAAGTAAGTGAACGTTGGAATGGTGAAGCTGACAGGTTTGCATTCACCAAAACCTGCGAATACGCCGTTTATATGATTCCGCAATTCAGAATCCGTACAAGGAGAAATTCACTTCCTAGCTCCAATATTGTTCTACAAAAAGCTAATACAGATCTCCCAAGAAGATTATGCCATTGTTTAAGGGAGCCTCAATTTTATCGCTATAAGAACTCTGGTTAAAGATCGACAAGCAAACAGCTATTTCCACTGCCCTCGCCGAATCCGTAAATCTGGATGATGGTGGTTGAGTTTTTTAATTTCCCTGGTCAAACCAATAACGTCCTTGTTCGTGTGAATTTTTTCACCCCTTAAATTCGTCTGATTCCGTAACGTCTTGAATTTGTAAAGTACATTGCATTATGCAGCGTTTTGATGTGACTAATTCCACGGGTCCTAGTATGACACCAAGTGCTTTCGGAAGTCCTGGAGTTGCACCTCTGATATTCATTGTCTAGCAGTGCTTTCGCTCTGGAATCTTTCCGCCGGCATGGAAATCTGCTAATATCAATTCTAAGACAAGACCAGATAGAGATCTGAAGAATGCGGGCTCATATAGGCCTGTTGTCCTCCTATCGTGGGCGTTGAAAGTCCTTGAAAGCATTTCAAATGATTCGCTTTAACAATACCTGAAGTGAAAGAACCTTTTAGATGACTTCCAATATGGACCTTACCGAAAACACTCAAAGCTAGACTGCCTAGTGTCACTGAACCGGGAAGGGATTGAACTCAAGGGGATAAGACACCAGGATTTTTTCAGTTAATATTTGCTATAGCTTTTGATATAATATGGCATCGGGGCTTCCCAGATAAACCCGAAGATAAACCCCCTGCATATGGTTTTTTTTGGTGCTAGCTTAAATTGATTGACATTTTGGCTGATTCTTTAATAAGAGTTGTTCTTGACATGCGAATTTTCAGAGATCATTCAATCAAAGCTAGGTCATCCAGGGGTTGTTTCTTGGGGTTTACACATTTCCTTATCCACTGTAGTGACATGGGAGACAGTCTTGCATGTCCCATACACTGCTTTGCCATGGTTACCATAACACAAACACAATACACTGCCCTATACATTGGTTTGCCGTGATTACCATAATACGTAATACAATATAATGAACCATACACTGCTTTACTATGGTTACCATAACACAGTACACTGCCCCATACATTGCTTTGCCGTTGTCGCCACAACACAGATGTTTCAAAACATGGTCACATATCCCTTCCTGTCCCTACAGATAGATGCTCCGAAAATCGAAACTCGTCTGAAGCTTAAATAATAAATAAACTGTAAAATGAAAGACACAGCATAGATGCTAATCTGAGTGCTTGTAACGTCTAAGATATATTTTTGGATTAAGTTATATTTTTATAATAACCTTAGAACTATGGTTATAGCCCTTAGGTCCTTTTTAGCTTATGACTGGTACTTATGATTTGGACTTAATGCCCGACTCTGGTAGTTTGTGGCAGAGATAGCTCTTTGAAAGCCATCACTCGAACTGTGAAAAAACAAAGACCAGATTAACCCGAGGCTACGTGTTGAAACATTAAAGACGCAGCATAAAATAAATTAGATTTATAATATCTAAATTTCTTTGAAAACTGATTACAATATTTGAAATAACTCAACTCGAAAACTGTCTAATTGAAACTTGTTTTTTGAAGACGGAAGTACACAGGATATTTGAAATCATAAATATCTTCATCTCAAAGAAACAGATCAAACTCCATGCGAAGTACTAAATTCAAATAAAGATTTGGTAGCAAACGTTTATCGCCAAACTTAAATAATCCCAATAAGTTAAACTTTGTTATTAAGTTAATTAATATATTAGAAAACCCGCTTACAACAAAACAAGAAAAAAGTGGAGCAATGAAAGAAAATTTAATTTCATTTAACTTCTAAAGATAAAAAAAAATAACATAGTGTTATTTTGAAACCACAAGACTTTTTAATGCGTTCGTGATTCTACCACGACTTTCGTGTTTAAGTATGTTTAGTACTATTTAGCGTGCTTACCGCGTTGTCTTCTTTCAGTGCTGCTGGGTTGGATTTATTAGCCATGGCGTTTCTTCAAGACACAATGAAAGAGTTGTATGCAGCATATCTTAATAATTTGGAGATTTTTGTTTGCAGTACATCTTCCTAATTTGGAAATTTTTATGTTTTAGCACGTTTACCGCATTGTTTTCTTTCAGTGCTGCTGGGTTAGATATATTAGCCAGGACATTACAGCAAGACACAGTGGAAGAGTTGTATGCAGCACATTTTGCTAATTTGGAGATTTTTATGTTTTAGTATGTTCAGTACGATTTAGCACGTTTGCCGCATTGTCTGCTTTTTGTGCTGCTTGGTTATATATATTAGCCATGGCATTACAACAAGACACAATGAAAGAGTTGTATGCACCACATCTCACTAATTTTGAGATTTTTCTGTTTTAGTATGTTTAGTGTGATTTAGCATGTTTGCCGCATTGTTTTCTTTCAGTGCTGCTGGATTAAATTTTTTAGCCATGGCATTACAACAAGACACAATGGAAGAGCTGTATGCACCACATCTCACTAATTTTAAAATTTTTATGTTTTAGTATGTTTAGTACGATTTAGCATGTTTACCGCATTGTTTTCTTTCAGTGCTGCTGGATTAGATTTATTGGCCATGGCATTACAACAGGACACAATGGAAGAGTTGTATGCAGCATATCTTGCGAATTTGGAGTATTCCATATCAGCTGGTGATAGAGGACTTGTAGTCAAGACAGCTGGTTTCAATGACAAATTGGATGTCCTTCTTGGCAAAATATTTGAACATTTATTTGGAATCGAATCGAGAATAACAGATGGTTTTTTCAAAGTTCTCGTTGATCAGTTGAAGAAGAAGTACAAGAATTCTCTCTTGAAACCATCGTCCCTAGTCAAGTAAGGAATAGGGGCAAATATCGGGGTCTTTTTTTTCGTGGGGGGGGGAATTACATTTACCATTATTGCGCTTGAATTGGAATTTTTATCAGGTATATTTCTGTGGGTCCTTTCTGAACGGTTGTCTTATCTTCTTTATACGCAGTAGGGGTCCGGCTCATTCCCAGGTGGAGTCACTTTTTTTCTTCTTTTTTTTAGCGTTTTGGTTTAGCTGCAGGAAATGGAGAGAAATGGTGGAAATTGGTAGGAAAAGGACAAGAGGGACCGAGGGAGAGTTTTGGAAGGGAAATCCGTAAAAAAAAAACAGCCACAAGAAGGCAATTTGGCACCTTGTTCTCAAACTCTGACAAGACTTCATAGGTTGGATTCTCCCATGGATGCAAGCAACAATATAACCTTTTCTTTTATTTTTTTTTTTTTGGGGGGGGGGGCTCACACCTATTCGAAATTGTGTCTTTTTATTAACGAAGATACAAAATAAAGGATACGAATGCTACTTCTATCACTAACAATTAAAGTATAACAAGTTTGACAGTTTAACAAAGTTTAACAAGTAAAGTTTAAATGACATCTAAAGTAGAATTTGGTTTTATTTGTGTCTTTTTTAGTGTTTTTTTTTTTTAGTTTTTATTGTGTTTTTTTTTGTTGCTGTCACTGAAAGAAAGGAAGGATTGTTAAACTTGACAATAAATAAAGCTTAATTAATAACTGCTATGTTTGATTAAGTAATTTCAGGCGTATGTATATAAATATGGCATTGAATAGTATATTATTCAGAGTAAGAAAAATATATAAAAGCCTTTTTTTTATATATATTTTTTTTTAATCTGAATAAGATGCTATGAATGCCATATTTGTATACATATGCCTGAAATTGCTTGAGTAAAGATAGCACTCTCTTTAAACGAACACCTGTATATGTATTTATTTATTTATTTACTATTTATTTACAATGTTTTTTGTTTTTTTTAACGTCTCCTTGTTTTGAAAATTTGTAACCTGAGATTTTCTGGCCTGAAAAATAATCTAGACCGGTCAAGAGTTTGAGAATATTCGCTTAGAGCCTTATTTTTGGAATAAAAATTAACGTTAGTGACTTCATATTCATATACATTTCAAGACCATAAATTATATCGTTTTCCCCAGGTGTGGCTGTATCGTTTTTAATACGTAATTTTACATTCGTATGTATGACGAATGTAAAATTACGCAGGATGATAAATGACTCTGAAAAACTAGTTAAGAAGGCTGGGAACAAGAAAGAGCAAAAATTACATTGAATTGCAAAGGAAAACGTTGCACAACGAAATCTGCTGTTAGAAGACAAAGCAAAATTATAATGGAATGAACGAACGTGTTAGTTGAGTGGGTGTTAGCGGTTAAAAGACAAAGCAAAATTACAATGGGATGAAAGACCGTGTTAGTTTAGCGTGTTTGGGCTTAGGAACAGGAAGGAGGAGCTTAGGAAGGAGGGCTTAGGAACAGGAAGGAACTTAGGAACGTGTTTGGACAAACAGGAAGGAGGAATCAGCTTTTGATATCTATCACACGTGCAAAATGACACAAGATGACAAATAACGTCGTGCGAAATTATACATGATTTTGTATAAATCCGAATTCAGTTTTGAGCCCGTGAAGAGGAGTCCTTTGCCTAGCACATACATATAGTTATGTATGTGCATATAGTTATATTGTACATAGAGGTATGTACAGTTATAGTTGTGCACATACATATAGTTACGTAGCTATATAAATATAAGGCTATTTTATTTTGGAAAAACTGAAAATTCAATGTGTGTCTAGAACTAAATGATATAGACTGAACAGATTTAACGGATTGGATTAACTAATCAAACTAATGGATAAGAGAAAAAATTCCTTTTTCCAGATATTTCTCTGAGGAGATAAAGGATTTTTCGCATTTTGAAAAAGCCGAAATTTCAAGATATATTGTTTACTAAATAAGATAGATTGAACTAATGTATTGGGTTTGCCAATATATTAAAGTAAAATGCTCCGTCTCCTAGCTATTTCTGTTTTCTAATATCTTAAGAACTCAATAAAGCGTGTTGATAATGGCTGGAACTAATCTGATGCGTTGGATTAACTAATTAAGCCAATATTTTCAGTAAAAAGCTCTATCTAACAGCTGTATCTTCTCCTAGGGGCAAATAGGGCCTGATAAGCTCGAGTGCTCCAAGCTAAGGTCGGGATCTCGTAGCTATGATTCACGCTCCCGTCCCTACTGGGGCTAGAGGAGAGCCCTAAGTTGCATCTCATCGCGGTGGAATGGTGGAACATTCTGCTGGTTGCCTAGCCCGACCAGCAGAACGGCTAAAGCAACGGGGTGCCAGAAGTTTGGGTAGCTGCTGGTCAAGAGAATTCCCATGAAGCACCAATGAATGCAGAAAATTCAGAAATAACGATCAATACTACGGCGTCCGTTGCAGCCGACGCGGATCAGGTTCGGATGATGCCTGGTTCGAGAAGTGGGCGAATCATTCCCACCGAGAAACTTGAATTTGGTTCTTGGAATGTAAGAAGCTGCAAGGCCGAGTTAACTCAGATGCTTTTTGCTAATGAAATGAAAAAGTATGGTCTCAAAATATGTTGCCTTTCTGAGACTAGATTGAACGACATACTAATGAAATCAATTGACCTTACGGATTCAGAAACATTTAAGTTTTACAACTCTGGACCGACTGATGGGAGCGGTCTCCACGGAGTCAAATTCCTCATTGACCCAAATGCTGCATCATATGTTATCTCTTGGCACCAAATGTGAGCAAGAATCTCTACCCTGAGACTGAAAGGCCGGATTAGTAACGTGACTATATTATACGTCTACGCGCCTATCAGGGATAGCCCTGATGACGCCAAAGATGCGTTCTACTTTGAGCTGCAGAGAATAATGGACTCTGTACCAGGACGAGACAAACTATTTGTCGCTGGTGACTTTTACGCAAGGGTCGGTAACCAGATTCAAATACCGAAGGAGTGATCGGACGCTATACCATCCGAGATAGATGCTTAAACGGCGAGAGGCTGCTAAAGCTGGCCAAATCCAATAGCCTATGTCTGGTTAATACCCAGTTCGGGCACAAGAAGCACCACCTTGTCACCTGGAGATCTAACGACGGGGTCACCAAAGCCCAGATCGGACACTTCCTTGTCAGAAGACGTTTGAGGAGCTCATGTCTGGATGCAAGAGTCTACAGAGGCGCAGATACAGACTCAAAAAAGGCCTCCGATCACTTTGTTCTCATCTGTAAATTCAGTCAAAGACTAAGCACCCACAAAAAGAAGATAAAAAAAAACATCGGTTTGATGTATCAAAACTATTGAGTCCACATATCAAGGCTGATTTCGAGCTACAGCTTAGCAACCGATTTGAGGCCCTTACTGACTACACTGACATCGAAGACCGATGGTCCAAGCTGAAAGTCTTGACACAAGAGGTTACTGAACAGGTTCTTGGTCATACCAAGAGGAAACAAAGGCTCTGGATCTCGGTCACCACAATTAAGCTAGTGGAAAAGAAACGGCCCCTTCTCAGTGACCCTAAAGAACCCTTAAAAATGCTAGCTAGCTGGTAAAGCAGTCTGCTCGTAGCCACAGGGAGAAATGCTAGTCGCAAATAGCTTCTGATATGCAAAAAGCAGCAGGATCGCATAACCTAAGAAAAACATTCAAGCTACTGAGGAAAAGGACAGGCAAGTCGCCCATTTCCACGGACTCCCTGAAAGACAAAACGGCCAAGCTTATTTAGGCGGGAAAAGACCACCTTGAGAGATAGAAAGAACATTTCTCCGAGCTCCTTAATCCCACAAAAGTTCCGTGTGATCTATCCGGTTTCCCGAGTGTACCGAAGGAGCCCTACAAGATAGATCTACAGTCACCTTTATTTGCTGATGTTCTGTGGGCACTGAGAAACAAGAAAAATAACAAAGCCCCCTGAGAGGATGGAATCTCAGCAGAGATGTATAAGTCATCCCCCACACTATTATGTCAGCTGAAAGACTTGCTATTTGAGGTATGGACGACAAAGAAATTCCCAAAAGATTGGAAACTCTCAGTTCTTATACTGGTATATAAAAAGGGAGACAAGGCAGTCTTCTCGAACTAGCGAGGTATATCATTAATAGACCATGCCATGAAGGTCTTTTGCATAATCGTCCTCAACCGTTTCAAGGACGCCCGAAACAAGTTGACAAGACCAGAACAAGCAGGTTTCAGATCTGGCGGGGGCTGTAAAGAAAATATTCTTACCCTCTGCGTCATCGTACAGCAGAGTGACAGATTTCAATTGTCTGCTATCATCGCCTTTATCGACTTTGTTGCCGCTTTTGACTCCCTTATAAGGAACACGCTTTGGAAGATCATGGTGGAAGACGGTGTCCCCGCAGAACTGATCGAGATATTCATAGGAGCCTATGAGTCTTTAGTTACGAGAGTCCGAACCGCCGACGGTGAAACAACGGAATTTTACGTTGAGTTGGGGGTCAAACAGGGGTACTCCCCTTTCGCCGGCTCTGTTCAATTACAAAATAGACTGGATAATGGCGAATTCACTTTGCGCCCACAAAGGGGTTGTCGTTGGTCAGAGAGAAGACAATCTGATTGAGAATCTTTTGAAGAGTTCCGCTACCTTGGTTCTATCCTAAGACCGAACGGTGGTGCAGAAGCTGACGCTAGAGCTTGAATAGGAAAGGCATGTGATGTTTTCACAAGCATGAAGAAGTCGCTTTGGAATAGATATAGAAATTAGCATCAAAAGGAAGATGGATGTCTACTAGGCAACTATTCGATCGATCCTGTTTTCCGCCTGTGAAACTTGACTTTTAAAGGCCGAAGAAACAGGGTCACTAGAATTATTCGACCGTCGCTGCATGAGGCACATACTACGGGTCAGCCGATGGTCTCCTATCTCAAACGCCGAGGTCCGACGTCGTTGTGCCTAGAAGACCCTCCTCTCGGTAATCATAAAACAACGACGACTGAAATTCCTGGGACACACACTACGACGGCCAGCTGGAAGCATATCCCGCGATGTCCTCACCTGCGACCTCCTTCCAACTTGAAAACGGATACCAGGCAGCCAAAGAAAAAATCTCTGTCAGACATTCAAGACTGAGATGTATGCTTGGGGTGTCCTCTGCCGACACAGATGTCGTTGGGATAAGAACTGGCTGAAGATTGCAGAAGGGGCTGCTGTTGACTGATCGTGTTAGACTACGTCAGTCATCCCATCGTCTATTGGTGCCTGGCAGGATGGATCATCGTCTGGTTCTCGCCGAAAGTAAAGTAAGTAAGTAAGTATATCTTGAGCGAAGAAAAAAGATGTATTTTGTTTTAGAAAAACTTAAACTTTTCAATAGCCTGAGAACTAAAGAAGATAGGTTGAAGTAATTCAATCGGTTGGATTAAATAATTAAACTAATGTATTGAAGAAAAACAGCTTGTATTCAGGGCTTTTTGTGCGAGGAGAAAGATAATGTATATTGGAAAAACTGAAACTTCTTAATGTCTTGACAAACAGACAAGATAGATTGAACTAATAGATGGGACTGATCTGATTGATTGAATTAACTAACTAAGTTAATTGATTGAAAAGACGCTCCACTTCCCAAGTATTTGTGTAAGAATAGAGGATGTAATGAATTCCGAAAAAGCTGAAAATCTCTTAGTTTTGAGTATGGGCTTGAAATCTAACTTTCATGAAAAATATCGTATAACGCCATGCACGAGTTGCTACAGCTGTATGTGTTGCGTTGCTGTTGAGTTGCTACCATTTAGCAGCCCCTAAAATAAGGATTTGTTATTACTTCTACGTGTAGCAAAAAAGGCGTTTACCGTCTCACCTGGTATCTGAGATTCGGATGTTGTGAGGGAATTTGTTTAACCGAATGCTTCTCATACTCACGGCCTGGGGAGCTTGGGCTTGAATTTTGGCTTAAAGTAACCCAAAACGATGCCCTAAAATAACTTGCTGACAAATTAGATAAAATATTTCTTTAAATTTGAAAAGAAGTGCGGTTTTGATTTTTGGTTAAATTTGGTTTAGAAAGGAGGAAAAAAACAAATTTGCAAAACTGAGCTCTGCAAGAGCTGCCATCTCCGTGAAATATAATGATGGTCGCTGCCATTTTCCGGCTTGTGCGTTTGAACTTAATTTTTTCTAACTTATACATATTTTGCTTGCAAAATGCTTAGGAATTATAGAAAGATTTTTTTTCATGTTAATTGTATGAAATTTATAATTTTAGTCTTTACTCTTGTAGATTTTTAAAAGAAATAAGGAATTCCTTCTGTTCCTAGAAAAAAAAATAGGTTGAAAAAGGTATAACAAATTCAACTTTGGTCAAATGCAAATATTTTCAGCTCTTGCGCAAAAAAAACTGTGAAAGAGGTGGAATTATCACAGCTTATTGCGATACGGGTTTACGACTGCAAATTTACCCTTTTTCATAATTTTTATGGAACAAAATATGTACAACATACATAACAACGTAATACTGATCTGGGCTGCCCAAGAGCCCTACTGTAACCCTGAGAGTAAGAATGCATAATTTTTTTCAATCGTAGTACAAAGGTTAGAAAAGCTTTCTTTTTCATCAATTTTCTTTAATCTTACATAATGTTGCACTTATCGGTTATTCTTTGGCTTTCAGTTTTTTTTTTCGTAGAATGTGTAGATATACGCTTCTTCTTGACATTTTTTTTTATTTATTTAAATCCGATAATTATAAGAAGAAACAGTGTGTTCATTTGTGAAGTTAACTACTGAAGTAACTCTGAATAGTTACTCTTACTATCGGACCTTATCGGAAAATAAGATCCGATAATTATAATTATACGCTATATGCTAAGGCTGAGAAACCTACAAAATGTTCTATTTTTATTTGTAGGGATATTCGTTTGAGCCTATTGATCCAGAATCGCTCTCTTTTAACAGATAAGCTGAACGCTTTGGAGGGGATTTCTAAAGACACGTTCATTCAGTATATCCTTCGCCTTAGAGGCAGTCTTTATGCTCAGGTTAGTTTTTTTTTTTTTTTATTTATTACAAAAAAAGCACAGTTAAATCAATGGAGTGGAAATTTGCTCTGACCCAGAAGTTATTATTTTGGTCAGTATAAATATAGTTTGTTTTAGTTTAATACTTTAGTTCTCTACTGAAGTATTAGAGAAAGTATTAGAGAAATTAGAGAAATACTTTAGTTCTCTACTGAAGTTCTTTAGTACTTTAGTTCTTTAGTTCTTTAATACTTTAGTTCTCTACTGAAGTATTAGAGAAAGTATTAGAGTATTAGAGAAATTAGAAAGTATTAGAGAAAGTATTTTAGTTCTCTAGTGATGATGATGATTGACACTGTCATCTAAATATCTGGACCTTTTGTGTGTATTAAAGGACTTGTTCCTACTCGGAACTCATATTTGTTTGGTTAGTTTTTAGCTCTATTTTTCTTATTCTTCTCTCCAATACCCTCAGACTTTGCCTTGTGATGTAAAGCTTGGCAAGGCAGTCAGCACAGCTTCGCACGCTCCTCCTCCGCCCTAAAATGTCTAGAGATTTAATTTTTACTCCCTCCCAACAAGTTTTTCTTTCCATCACGTTCCTTTTTGTGATCTCCTCACGCTCTGTTCATAAAGGTGATGCTTTTTATTCAACCCTCCGCCCCCCCCCCCCCACACAGCCTTAACCTTTATGCAAGGTAATTATCCACAGTTGCAACGAAAATATATTGAAAATGGGATTTTTTTTAAATATAATAGTAAATGCTCGAATTTTTCGGCTTCACATCTGGAAGCCCGTATCAGCGAAAAAAAAAAACGAGCTTAAACTTAGTTTGAGCTTTTTTTTCGTTATGTGAACCTGAAATATTCAAACTTTTATTGTTGACTTTGCATTAAAAGAAATTTTTTCGTCCTGTCTTATTAAAAAGAATTTTCTATTTTTGATATATTTTCGTTTCAAGTGTAATTGGAAAAGCAGTGTGACATAAGAAATTGTCAAATTAACCATTTTAATCTATTTTTCATAATATATTAAAATGAATTGACGAATCTAACCTACTAAAAGACCCAAGAATTATAGTCACATATCTTTTTTTCGGGTCCATTGCTTTGAATTAGTAGTTGTAAACATGGGCAAACGGGTTTGTTTAACAGATACATGAAGTTCTAGTCAAGGCCGTACCCAGGGGAGGGGTGTTTGACCCCCCACCCCCGAAATGTTTTTCCCGCTCAAAACGTAACAAAAATGAAACTTCATGCGGTTTTCAAAGTTTTATGCCCCCCCCCTAAAAAAATCCTGGTTTTACCTTTAGTTCTAGTGCCCTTTTAAGTTTTAAAGATCCTGCCAAAACGAAGTGCTGCTTTAGGCATGTGTCATTTACTTACCCGTAATTTGTATAAAATTTATTTATTAAAATTTATTTTTTTTTTCGATTCGATATGGACTTTCAAGATCGTCGTTGGAACGGCAATCGTTTCATTGTTTGTGTTATTTACATAAAATGTGTTGGCAAACTAAAAGCTGCATTTCGTGTCAACCTCTAAAAAGAACATTGAAATGACCTTTCCAAGTCATCCTATCTTATTTCTATGTGTTGGCCGTATAGATAATATTATCTTGCATAAAATTTGTCTTTTATTTTGACCCTGTTTATGTCAATTTTCTTCTCAATGTTTGTATAATTTACATGTAACTAATTGGTATAAAAATTGCATTTCGTTTTGACCTTGAAACGAAGTTTAAACAACCTCAAAATGACTTTAGAGCGTCATCGTTGAACGATCTCGTTTCAATTTGTTTCTCAATGTTTCTGTAATTTATAAAAATTAGTTTGCATAAAATTCGTGTAAAGAAATGTTCCTTTTGTTTCGATCTTTTCCGCTTTGTATTCTTCCGCCTTTTCAGCTTTGCCTTTTTGTCGCCTTCTTCCGTTCGCTTGGGCCTTTGACCCTCACACATCGCCCTCACTTTTTTGCGTCGGTATCTGGGTCTTCGGCCCTCGCTGTTGTGGCAGTACCACCTGACCTCGCTCGGTCAGGCAGTGCTGTACATAGTCTTAAAAAAATTGTATATGCCAAACTTTTCTGATTAAACGTAACAGTAGTTTCAAATTTTACTTGCGGAGCTAACAATCACTTTTGTCATTTTCATCTTTTATCCAAGTTCAATTCAGTAATTAAGTTAAATTAAAAAAAAAAACATTTTTTTTCAACTGAAAGTAAGAAGTTACAATAAAATGTAAAACGAAAAGAAATTATTACGTATATGTGGGGTGTTGCCCCCTTTACAATTCCTCGCTCCCTACGCTAATGAGCGCTCATTATACA
>JAQQPU010010688.1:0-29613 GCA_029168905.1 Artemia sp. Kazakhstan ARC1039 | reverse complement strand
TCCCCCTGCGGCGCATCCCCATGCGGCGCATTCCTGCCCCGCGGTGCTTCTCGGGCCCGGGGGGCCTTTGAGGACCGGGGGGAGGGCCTCTGGGGTCCAGGGTGCCCTTTGGGGGTCCGGGGGCCCTTTGAGGACCGGGGGGAGGGCCTCTGGGGTCCGGGGTGCCCTTTGGGGGTCCGGGGGCCCTTTGAGGACCAGAGGAGGGCCTTTGAGGGTCTGAGGAGGGCGTTTGGGGGGCTGGGGCTCTTTGGGAGCTTGGGGGACCTTTGAGTACCGGGGGCTTCCCTCGGGGTTGGGGTGTGGGATCGGAACCCTTTGGGGTTGGGGTAGAGGACCTCACAACACTGTTCAAATGGAACTTGTGTATTATAACGACCACAGAGTTTCACCCTCAAATTCTCTTCTAAAACCTTTCCTAAAATCTTCTTTCAAAATGTCTCTAACTGTTTCGCCGAAATAGTTCCATAGCCTGTCTAAAACGGTTTCGCCCAAATAATCCCTAAACGTAATTTCAGCGTGTTCCTTTTGTTTTTGGCATCTCTGCGCTAATGCATTTCAAATTAATAAGAAACCTGATTCCCGCGCTAAAATAATTCATCGCTAAGATGTTTCTTGGAGAATTGTTTCCATGACCTTTGGTTATTAATATCCTTTGGAGTTCGACCAAAAGAGTTGTTTCCGAGGCAATGACATTAATGACTTGGATCTATTCCTGGAGCAGTACCTGTCAGACATTACTAAACTTTGCCCGGAAACAATTTGATTAATGACTGACAGCAAAGTGAGAAAAATACTGTTTTTCCATTCTCACTGACAAAAACCATGAAACATACATAAATTGCTGTTGACATCCATGAAAGTGAGAAAGTTCCTGTTTTTCCATTCTCACTGACAAAAACGATAAAAACATCAAATAAATGTGACAAAGTTTCTGTTTTTTCATTCTCACTGAGAAAACCATAAACCACGTGGTCATGTCACGAGTACTAGGGTCACTTCTACTAACTATGTCCTTTAGGATGACTTAATCCCCCGAAGTCCCCGGGGGGAGGGCTTAAAGTTATGAGCTTTACCCAATGTTAACATATAGTATTGGTTATTAGGAAGAATACAGACGTTTTCAGGGGGGATTTTTTTGGTAGTAGGGGGTTGGGTGGGTCGAGGGTTATTTGGGAAGATATTCCATGAAGGAATTTTTCATGGGGGAAGGGACATTGCTATGAAGGGGGCGCCGGATTTCCCAGCATTATTAAAAAAAAAGATCAGAAATTAAATATAAAAAAACAAGTTTTCCGACTGAAAATAAGGAGTAACATCATAACTTAAAACGAACAGAAAATATTACGTGTATGATTGGGTTCAACCCCTAGTCAATACCTCGCTCTTTAAGCCAAAAAATTTTTATTACTTTCATAAGAGCTATTTATTCTAAATAGCGGCCTTTGTGATTATGGGGTCTTTTTTAAAGAATTGGAACAAAATTCAAACTTTAGCTTAAAGAGCGAGGTATTGACTAGGGGGCGAGCCCCCTAATATACGTATTAAAAATATATGAATATAGAAGTTCGTTACGTAAGTTAATTCGTAAGTTACGTATATTTATTGCTAATAAAAACGTTCGTAAATAAAATTAAACAAGTTTCGAGAAAGCCATTTAACCAAATAAAATTTAAATTAATATGCAAATTTTGTTTTAATTATTCATGTACGGTGAACCAAAATCAAAACCTGCATTAATTCAAAAACGTTCAAAATTAAATAAAAAAAATAAGTTTTTTAACTGAAAGCAAGGAACGACGTCAAAACTTAAAACGAACAGAAATTATTCCGTATATGGAAGGGGCTGTCCCCTCCTCAACGCCTCGCTCTTTACGCTAAAGTTTGACTTTCTCACATCTCTTATTTTTTTTAAACAATAAAAAACTTTAGAGTAAAGAGCGAGGCGTTGAGGAGGGGACAGCCCCTTTCATATACGGAATAATTTCTGTTCGTTTTAAGTTTTAACGCCTTTTGGTCAGCTGAACATCCTACTCATGATGCCCCTGAAGTTTTCTCTTGGCACGATAAGCTGTTCCATAAATATTGCTGATGTGCCCGTATCAGCAATCTGTATACACATAGTATGTTTTGATTTAGTTCAAATTTCCACTCATCGTTTCCTCAGGTATTGTTTTCAATATCCTCAGACGTAGTAGTACTCACTACAGAAGTATTAGTTTTAGTGTTGGGCATGGGGGAGGGGGGCGTTCTCTCAAATCCCTTTGACTCTTAAGGACACTATAACTTCCAATCTATATTTTAGGACACAATAGCTTCCAATTTAAAATCAAATGATTTTAGAAGATCCATCTAAAGATTTAGAAGATCCATCTAAATTTAATACGACCACCCATTCTATAAGAACCTTATATGTCCTCAGGGCACAACTTAAAACCCTTGCCCCAGGGCTCTGGAGGTATGTTCCAACCTTTGAGGCATTGTTATAGGTTCTTTGGACTGTTTTAAACAAATTTCCATTGCACAATTTCAATCATATACATTTGGTGAAAAGAAAGGTAGTTGGGGGGGGGGGGGGCTAGTTGACCTCCATCACTACTGACCCTTAAAAGGGAAGTAGAACTTCTAATTTCAACCAAATGAGCCACCTCTAAGGTTTATATTACCATCCTTTCTATAAGAACATCAAATGCCCCAGGGACATAACATACAACCCTCGCCCTTAGTCTCTGGTGGCTTGTATCCAGTGGCGGATCCAGAGGGGGGGGGCTAGGGGGTGTGCTCCCCCCCTAGCGTAGTCTAAAGTAGTGTAATTTACTTAATTATTTCAAGTTTGCGTTGATTAAACTTGCTCCTAACGCAAGTTTATCGAATCAACCTATTTTGCGCCCCCTCTACTAAAAAAATTTCGGATCAACCTATTTTGTCCAACCCCCCCCCCCCTAGAAAAATCGTGGATCCGCCCCTGCTTGTATCAACCACAAAATCCTTTTTATATGATCATTGGACTATTTTGAATAAAAGGCCTGTCTCAAAATATCTATTGGATGCATCTCGGGAAAACACGATCTGCTTGTGTGTGTTGGGAGGAGTGGGGGGGGGGGTAAATGTACTCTGATCACTTTGACTCGTAAAAAGTACACTAGAACTTCTGATTACCAATCCAATGAATCCCCTCCAAAGCATATTTGACCACCCTTTTTATAAGAGCCTTATAGGCCCCCAGGGCATAACTTACAACCCTTGCCTTGAGAGCTGTAGGTGGGGATTTTTCATCACAGACATAATTTTCGGACCTTACGATGAACAAAATTATTATCTCCATATTTTGATTGGAGATGTTAAGGGAAATGATGAGCGTGGAGGGGCGGGGGTTCTGGTTGCTCTCAAATTACTTTGATTCTTAATAAGGGCACTATAACTTCCAATTCAAATCAAATGAGCCCCATCATGGTATAACTTACAACCTTGTCCCTAGGGCACTGGGGGGTTGTGTCAATCCTAGAGGCATTATTATATGTTCTTTGGAATATGTTGAACGAAATCGCTTTCTCATAATTTCAATCAGATGCGTTTAGTGAAAAGAGGGGTTTTTGGCGAGGGGGGGGGGGGGGATAAATGCCCTTTATCGCTTTGAACTCTTAAAAAGGAACTAGAAATTTTTACTTTCAAACAAATGAGCCTCTTCTAAAGTTAAAGAACCATCCCCTCCATAAAAATCTTAAATGCCCCACGGCATAACTTACAACCGTCACCCCCCAGACTCTGGTGGTTTGTACCAACCCTACAAGCCTTCTTATATGATCTTTAAATTATTTTGAATAGAATGACTGTCTCGAAAATTTGTATTCGATGTATTTCGAGAAAAAACGACGCGTTGAGGTGGGAACAGCTGCCCTCAGATTACTTTGACTCTTAAAAAGGGTACTAGAAATTCATATTACCAATCCAATGAGTCCCCTCCGAAGTATATACGACAACCCCTATTCTAAAAGAACCTTATGTGCCCCCGGGACATAACCTACGACCCTTGCCCTGAGATCTATGGGGGCGGGATTGTCTTCCTCAAAAACATAATTTCCAGACCCTTCGACTACAGTGAACAAATTTGGTATCTCCAAATTTTAATCGGACGTGTTTGGGGAAATGATGAGTGTGGGTGGGGACTGGTTTCTCTCAAATTACTTTTTACTCTTAAAAAGGGTACCATAACTTCCAATTTCAAATCAAGTAAGCCCCATCTGAAGTTTATATGACCACCCATTCCATAAAAACCTTATATGGCCCCAGGACGTGACTTACAACCTTATCCCCAGGGCATTGTGGGGTTGTGTAAACCTTAGAGGCATTGCTATATGTTCTTTGCACTATTTTGAGCAAAATCGACATCTCAAAATTTTAATGAGATGCGTTTGGTGGCGGGGGTTAGTTTGGGGGGGGGCTTGCTGCCCTCGATCACTTTTGACTCTTAAAAGGGAACTAGAACTTTCCATTTTCAACCAAATGAGCTGAGCCTCCTCTAAAGTTTATACAACCATCCCTTCCACATAAAACTTAAATGTCCCCAGGGTATAAGTTACATCCGTTACCCCCAGGCTCTGGGGGTTTGTTTCAACCCCAAAAGCCTTGTTATATTATACTTAGACAGTTTTGAATAAAATGACTATCTCAAAATTTCTATTATATGTATTTCGGGACAATACGACGTGTGTGTTGGGGGATTCCCCTGATCACCTTGATTCTTCAAAATGGCACTAAAGCTCCTGATTACCAATCCAATTAGCCCCCTCTGAAGTTTATATGACCACGCTTGAGGGTTGGGGAGAGGGATTGGTCATCCTCAAAGACATAATTTCCGGAACTTTCAACTACGTTCAACAAAACAGCTATTTCAAAATTGCGATTGGAAGTGTTTTAAGAAATGATGGGCGTGGTGGGGGGAGGACATTTGCCCTCCGATCACTTTCGACTGATAAAAAAGGCACTAGTCCTCTCAATTTGCAATCGAATGAGCCCTTTTTCAAGTTTCTACCACAACGCTTTCTATAAAAACCTTATATGCCGCAAGGGCATAACTTCCAACCCTTGTCCTAAGGGCTGTGGGGGGTTGTTATATTCAAAGACATACTTTCCAGACTTTTCAACTACGTTAAACAAAATGGCTATATCAAAATTTTTATCGCAAGTGTTTGGAGAAATGAAGGGTGTGAGAGGGGGGGGGCATTCCCCGTCGGATTACTTTTAACAATCAAAAGGGCACTAGCCCTCTCAATTTCCAATCGAATGGGCCCTTTTTGAAGCTTCTACGACAACACTTTCTGTAAAAACCTTATATGCCCCCCAGGGTCTGTGTGGGGGGGGGGGATTTGGCATCCTCAAAAGCATAATTTCCGGACCTTTCAACTACGTTGAACAAAATGGCTATCTCAAAATTATGATTGGATCTCTTTGGGGAAATGGGGGACGTGGAAAGGGTGTTAGTTGCCCTCCAATCACTTTTGATTATTAAAAAGGGCACAAGCCCTTCCAATTTCCAATCGAATGAGCCCTTTTCGAAGTTTTCACGACAACTCCTTCGATACGAAGTGCCCTGGTCTAATAGAAAAAAATAAATAAACAATACTTTGTTTCAACATCGTTCTTTACATGGGCAGCGCTACTGCGCTGCCCATGATCATATGCTTGAGAAATTGCTGTGTTATATTGCACACTGTGTACAAGGCCAGATTTAAGGCTTTGACGCTTCTAGGTCCAAGCGTTTTTGCCGCTCCGTTTTTGCAAGATTTTTAGGGAAACCCCTGAAAATTCGGAGATACTGGAAGCTCTGAACAGAGTGCAATTGATAAGCCAAAAGTAATGAAAGAGAGAGGTGATACCGAGCTCTCAGCTACAATTCCTGGGAGACATCTGACAGTTTGAAAGTGGCCACAGAATTCCTATGTTGCTTTAAGTCACTTTTCTGTGAATAGGAAACGCAGCGGCGGAGTGTATCTGGCACTTTGACGATAAGTCCCTTCAGTCCAGTTTTTGTTAATTAAAAATCCCTGTTAGTTCAAGTTAAAGTTCAAGTTCTTTTAATTTTCAAACATATTTCACTTACTATAACACAATAATACATTATACAACAAAAACGAAAAATATCTGAGGAGGGTGCGTACAAAAAGAGATGTACTCGAAAACCGGCACCCTTAGAAGAAAAAAGAATAATATCATAAAATCAATGAAAAACAAATAATAATAGACTCTAAGTAGGGGAATTATCAGGGAGTGCCAATGGGGAAGGAAGAAGTGCTTTTAATGCACGAAGGGCTTTATTTTGAAGACGTAGAAGGGATTTATTCGATATTTAAAATTATTTAAATAAGCAATGGGACAATAATTAAAATAAGAATGAATTGAAGAATAATAAACTGACTTCAGGTTAGGGAAAGCGAGGTAAAACTTTAGATGCTGCAGTAGTCCTACTTCCTTCCTAGCTGAATCCTTAGTCTATCAAGATGAAGCTTCAAAGATGAATTTTCATCTACTATAAGGACTAGGTACTTACAGGACTCCTTTCTAGTAATGGTAACCAGTTTAAAACAATGCAATTATCAGCAAACCACTGCAAGCGCTTCATTAGACTACGACGGATGTTTTCTCTGACCGGTGATTCACATGTACCAGTGACGGAATTAACTGTTTCGTCTGCGAATAGTAGAACAAGTCCGTCACCTGCGATTGCGTCCATAAGGTCATTGGCATATATTAGAAACAGAAGTGGTCCAAGAATTGAACCTTGCGGTACTTCTACCTTACCTGAACATGGGGTTTTTACCGACCTTGCTGTACCTCCTTCCACAAATTGGTTCCTACCAGTAAGGTAAGACTAGATGAGTAAGAGAGCATTGACTCTTATTCTGCAGTTATCAAGCTTACCCAGGAGATCAGATGACAAATCGTATCAAATGCTTTCTTCACATCCCCAAACATTGTAGCTGGTATTTCGTCACGGTCCATTGCATCATTTAGAAATTGTAGTAAAACCAGCATAGCACCCTCTGTAGAGTGCCCAGGCCTGATGCATGATGAAGAAGTTATGTTTGGTCAGATAATTCATTACTCTGTTGAAGACGCAACGCTCCATAATTTTCAAAAAACCAGGGAGAATAGAGATAGGTTGGTAGTTTGAAGGCTGCTTGGGGTCGCTACCTATGTGGATGGGTCTGACTATCGCCGACTCCAAAACAGTGGGAACGATTATTATTGGATGTGTGGGTACCGCTGGCACCACTTATTGGAGTTTTAACGTACGGGGTCACCACTTTTAAAGGCAAAAATGGCACAAAGGGGTTGCTATGCCACTTACTGGAGGGGGAGATCCCTCGTTGGCCCAAAATAGTAGGATTTCCTCGGTTACTCCAACGGTTCTGTATTTACTAGCGTGATTTACTATCTCTTTAGAATCGACCTAGGCTGAAAAGTTAAAAGAGTACATAGTATAAGAAGAAGTTTTACTGTATTCACTTCACGCTGTATAAGAACTCAAAACGGACTAAAGGTAAAAATCTTACAACTAATCAATACACTTCCAGACACGTGCTTGCGCAAGCACCTCTGACCAAAGGCGATGAATGGCCGAATCAAATCAGACTCCCAGCATCCTTTGAAGCTTTTCAAGCTCTAAATTTAAGCAGTATGAGTCACCGCTCAACTGGCTTTTTCAACCACTCGCTAATTAGTGGATTCTTCAGACATCGTAATAAAAACTTTCCTGGGGTTTAGATATTCAACATAAATGAAGTTAAATTTATAAAAAGACATTTTTCTGAAACAAAAGGGGCCAAATGTCCCAACACCTCCCTCCTAAGAAAAATGACCGCCATCACGCCATGGGTCAGAGCACAAAACAGAAACACAAAATAGATAACACCAACTTCAAAATCACCAAAAACTTGCTTATCTTCTCTTCTTTTCACCGCTTGGCTCAGGATTCGTCGCCATCCCCACGTCTCCACCGTAGAAACCACAATGGTCTAAATCGTCTAACATCCGCATTTGGTCTCGAAAATTGAAGTCCCCAAGATTCGTAGAAATTCATTGTGCACAGTCAAAAACAAAAATTTTCTTGCTCTCACGAATTTACATTTGAAAGGAGCAGAGAATCAGTTCCTGGCACTTTCGATGATGCCAGCCATCGTGAAAAATTGGCTGCACTAGCCTCTTAATTTCCATCTGTGGAAACAACCCCACATCTCAATAAAAAAGTAAATTGCCCCTTGGCATAATTTCAAATAATCCAAGGCCGAAAATACACAGGCCTGTGAAAACGATAGGAGTTTAGGAAAATGAAGTAAAATTTTGAGTGAACCATGAATCGCTTTTCTCTGGGTCCCATCCCCTAAAATAATCGAATGAATAATGCTCGGTGATGAGGGATGAAGATGAAATTGAAGACTGGAAAGACAAGACTTCAGTAAAGGGATCACAACTTGTCCGCCAGTTGTGCATTGAAGAAAAGGGCTATTTTTCACATCTTCCCGCAGTGGATCTTCCCTAAGGGATTCCTCACCCTCTTCTGAGTTGATCAGACCAATATCAGATTCCTTCCCAAATTTCTTCGATCCAACCCAAAATTCAGTGCCTTTCAATCTGTCCGTAACCCGTTGTTGACAAGTCAATTCTATGTCAAGATTATCTGTAGTTTCTCTTAATTTGTCATGGGTCTTCTCCTCCCTCCTAAGTTTTTCCGTTTTATTGTAATTTTGCAATTTTTCCTGTGGGTCTTGGAACTCTTTGTCCCCTCTCTTATTTATTTTAGCTAGGCACAGCCCAGATAATTTTTTATTTTTCTCCACAGCATACTGAATCTCCAAAGTTTGTCTTTTTTCTACTCTTCTCTTTTCATCTCTACTTTTCTGAATTTTGTCATTCGCACAAAATAATACATCCTCGTTAAATCTGATTTGGACTCCAGTGTCCACCATCTTTGACTGCATTTCTTCATTGTATCTCCGTTTAATATCTTTTCTCTCATTTTTAGTCTTCTTTATTCTTACCGCAGAAACAAATATTTCGTCATCAAATGGGAATTGCACTCCGACATTTGGTTTTCCATATTCTACTAAAATTTCTCGAACTTTCCGAGGAATAGCGCGTACAATAAATTTTGTCTCCTTTTTCTCTGGTACAGTCAGCGTTTCATTTTGGCCTGTTTTTTATAGCGTCTCATATTCATTAAAAGTGTTTTCAAGTTTTCCATTTTCTGGAAATTTTCCAGAAAAATCATTCTCGCGCGACTTATTATCAATATTTTTTGGTCTTTTTACTTCCGCATCCCATTTTTGTGGATTATCAACATTTTGAACACGCGTATCAAGTATTTCATTTTTCCGACAGGGTGGCACAGCCTCATAATTTTTTTATGGGCCGGTCCACCTCCCCGCCTTGTCAATGAAGTAGCATATTCTTCCGTCGTAGTGTAATAGGAGATTTCCGATATCTCCAAAGTCTCCTCCTACTAAAACATCCACTGATAGCGTAGGTACTAAGCGTACTTTTATCGTTTCTCTCTGGACCGTACCGTCCTTCTTCGCAATTTCTATTCTTACCCAAGAAGACGGGCATTGGTGCTTATCTCCATAATAACACACTGTTGTAATATTATTTTTATGGTCTATTTCTGTCTTTTTAATTAGGTCCATTCGCACAAAAGTTTGCTCACTCCCTGAGTCAATTACCATTTCGGTCAATTTTCCGTTTAATTTTGCTTCTATTTTATGTGATTTCACAAACTCATCAATATTTCCTTGATTATGTGCTAAAGCCCAATTCGATCTTTTATAGGTTACTTTCTTTTCTTTATTATGACAATTTTTAGAAAAAGGCCCCGAGAAATCAATTTTTACCAGACTATCATCATTTTGACTATCAAGCATTTCTTTTTTCCGATAGGGCGGCACAGCCTCCCAATTTGTTTTATGGGCCGATTCACCTCCCCCCGTAGTTAACGGAGTTGTATATTTTCTGGTAAAAGTGTTTAATGTTTGGTAGTTTTCGTTTTCTCGCAATTGATTCTTAGACAAATTATTATGGCTATCTGACGGCCTGTAAGTAACTTGTGATAAAACGTCACTTTGCGAATTTCCCCAACGAGTTTTCATTAGTCTGTCAATAGTTTTTGCGACATCCTGGTAATATTTTTTATCGGCCTCCCTACGGGCCTGTCGTTCTTCCTCTTTTTCTCTTCTTTCTTTCTCTCTTTGTTTCCTATCTTCCTCCTCTTTTTGCTCTCTGGCTTTTCTTTCAGTTTCTTCCTTTCGTTCTCTGGCTATTCTATCAGCCTCTTCCTTTCGTTCTCTATCTACCCTCTCTTACTCTCTTACTTGTCTATCTTTCTCTCTTTCTTGTCTATCTTTCTTAATGTTGTCCATACGGGCCTGATGAAGTATTTCATTGGCTTGCCTATCTTTTTCAATTTGATCTATCTCATCCTGTAATTTTTTCCTATATTCTAGGTGCTTTCTTTCGTCCACGTCTCTGGCTATCCTCTCTTTCTCCATGAAATTTAATATACGTTGTCTCATATCTTTCTCCCTTTCTTTTCTATCTCTCTCTCTTTTTTTATATGGGCTTCACTCGCCCTTTTCGGTCTTGAGTTAATCTCATCTCTGTCCGACATAATTTCAAAATTCCGTTTGTCATTATTTCTTCTTAATTCAGTTTCTGAATTCATTTGTTCCATATCTGTACTATCTCTATCCCGCAACTCCCCTTCATTTGGCACAGCCTCTGAGGGATGAGTTCGTCTTGTTTTTTCACACATTATTTCTTCCTTGTTTATTTCGTACCCTCTCATTTTACCGCGTATACTTCTCTCTTATTATATTATCTCTTATTCAATTAGTCAATCTTGGTAAGTTCAAAAACTGTCACGCAAAAATTATGGTACGCAATTACTATTGTGAATTATCAGCTCCATGTAATGAGATTCAACAATTTTTCAAATAACCGGAATGTCTAGACTTCATTAGGGAATAACGACTTCTTTGACAACAAGCAGTTTTACGCGAGTGAATTATATCTCCGAAAAACGAATTAACAGGGGTTGGACGAGAAAATAATCAGAAAAACCGCAAGAATATTCCACTACTGGATTAGCTGGACTAAAGTCAAACAGGGGAACTACCCTGTAAAACAAACCAAGTATCCTCCCTGGATACTCGTATTCTAAATATAATCTCCTCCTGGGCAGATTACTCAATAGGACAGGTGCCTCCCACCTTCCTTGTCCAATGTGCGCACAAATTGACAAATTCTCCTAATTTGCCGTCCTCAATGCTCTTATAATCTTCGTCACTGAAGATTATATCTAAGTCCGCCAATTCACTCAAATAATAACCCGACTTTCAAAGTTTTCAATCTATCCTTAAACCCTGTAATACTTTTAAATACGTGGATTCCCCCACTATAAACTCAACTCATTAATTTCACGTTATTCTTTTTTATGTTTGTCTAACAAGGCACACAGCCCATTATAGACCTTCATAATTCTATTAATTAATTGCGTATTTTTTTCTTTTTATATGTTACCAAAATAGGCTACTTTCTAGACCAAATTAACCCGTCTCTTCGAAAACGCAGAATTCTTTTACTACCAGTGTTGTTGATAGCTCTTTTTCTTGCTGCCACCACTTATTGGATGTGTGGGTACCGCTGGCACCACTTATTGGAGTTTTAACGTACGGGGTCACCACTTTTAAAGGCAAAAATGGCGCAAAGGGGTTGCTATGCCACTTACTGGAGGGGGAGATCCCTCGTCGGCCCAAAATAGTGGGATTTCCGCGGTTACTCCAACGGTTCTGTATTTACTAGTGTGATCGGATGGTCCAGGGCTACATTGAATAGCCAAGGTTTACCGATAATATTTCTAACTATCTCTCTAGACTCGACCTAGGCTGAAAAGTTAAAAGAGTACATAGTATAAGAAAAAGTCTTACTGTATTCACATCACGCTGTATAAGAACTCAAAACGAACTAAAGGTAAAAATCTTACAATTAATCAATACACTTCCAGACGCGTGCTTGCGCACGCACCTCTGACCAAAGGCGATGAATGTCCGAATCAAATCAGACTCCCAGCATCCTTTGAAGCTTTTCAAACTCTAAATTTAAGCAGTATGAGTCATTGCTCAACTGGCTTTTCAACCACTCGCTAATTAGTGGATTCTTCAGACATCGTAATAAAAAATTTCCTGGGGTTTAGATATTCAACATAAATGAATTTTATAAAAAGACATTTTTCTGAAACAAAAGGGGCCAAAGGTCCCAACAATTATGTCCTAAAAGCAAAAATTGATGACATTCGCGATAACACTGACATAGTAATCAGTGGCTTTCTTGATGAGGTAAGTTGACGACCCATCTGGACCTTCGGAGTGTCCTTTTTTCATGGCTTGCACAATCTTCAGGAGTTCGTCTTCAGTGACAGGTGACAGAAACATAGACGAGCTAGATGACAAAAGTAGGTATTTTTTGTAATTATCTCTGTAGATATTCGACCGGTCGTAAGTTTCCTCTACGGTTGCTTCTCCAATACCTGCAAAAAATTCGTTGAGCGTGTCGACTACTTCTTGTTTCGATGCTGAAATTGTTTAATCTGGCTTCATCATTGTCTCAGGAAATGTGTTGGTTTTTTGCTTATTCAGACGTTCATTTATGAAAGCCCATGTCTTCTTTCGTGATCCTTCTGCTTCTTGAAACTGTTTATGGTAATATGCCTGTTCATCTTTCCTAAGCAGAAATGTGAAACCGATTTTTGTAGATATTGAATTCGGTACCAAATTCATCAGAATTATCAATATATTGCCTGAACAGCATGTTTTTGTGCTCAATACTGGTAAGTAATCCTTGCGTGATCCATGGCGTTGTTGGTGTCGCTTACCTATCAGAGCATCTTTTCAAAAAAGGGCAGGTAGAGTCAAGAGCAGATGAGAGTTTCTCAATAAATAGAGCACCCATTGTGTCTGAGTCTGTTTTCTTCATAAACTGAGTTCCAATCGGTACAAGCTAATGTGGCTCTCAACTTTCTTATAGATTTATCATCAATAGTACTTCTTATAGTATAATAGTCTAAGGACTTCTAATAGTCCTTATATATTCGTATTTTATTTCCCACAGTTAATCAAAAATTCACCAGATAGGATAAAATGATCCGAAGCATCAGTTAAGACGATGTAACTCGAATGCAGACTAAAATTTGTAAATATGTTATCTAAAACTGAAGCAGACTGTTCACAAATACGTGTTGGTATTCTTACTCTTGGGTTTAAATCTGCAGAAAAACAAGTAGTCAGTAAATCCACAGGCTGAGATCTTGAGGCTTGGGACTCCGAATTTACCAGTCCTAAATCAGTGTTAAAATCTTCCATAAATAATATTTTCTGGTTCCTAAAATTCATCCGTTGCGTAAGATCATTCAATTTACCAATAAAACTGGAGGTGCTTGATCCCGGAGGCCAATAGAACAGGCATGGCAGTAGCTTCTCTTTACCAGACATAATTTCAACAATCAAGAATTCAAACTACAACTCATGGTACAAATCACTGAACTCAGCTATTTCACAAACATACATATCCTGATTAATGATCAGAGCAAGACTACCTTTCAAACGGGTAGCCCTATTTCTAGTAGGTACTTTACACCCAGATATACAAACTATAGAACTATTACTATCACTAAGAAATGTCTCATATAGTCTTAGAATTCCAATACGATTACTAGAAAAAAAGTGGATAAAAAATCAAAACTACTACGGGATGATTGTGATTTATTAAATGGAGAGATTTGGTCATTTTTTTTTATATTTTCTGGGAGGAAAATACTGGATAAAAAGATCAGAATATTCATCACCAACTGATCCCACCGATATAAATAATTCATATAGGTCAAGTTGATTTTTCTCAAAATCATGGAGCCGGTCAGATATTATTTTATTTAACACTTATCATCAAATCATCATGAAAATAAAACTTACCAAAATCGATCTGGGATGATAGGCTAATAAGCAGAAAGTGGTACCTCCAAGAAAAGTAGATTATTCCAGGTATGAGAGGAGGAAGAAGGCTGCCGGAACAGATTCCAATGAAACAGCAGCGATGCTGTCATTTTTCTCATCAAAATCCGCCAAGCTCACCAAACTCACTAAGTTATTTTGATCACCC
The DNA here is from genome assembly GCA_029168905.1 of Artemia sp. Kazakhstan ARC1039. Classification (NCBI taxonomy): domain Eukaryota; kingdom Metazoa; phylum Arthropoda; class Branchiopoda; order Anostraca; family Artemiidae; genus Artemia; species Artemia sp. Kazakhstan ARC1039. Next base: position 15,414 of record JAQQPU010010688.1, on the reverse strand, counting down.
CCCCCCCCAAAAAAAAAAACAAAAAATATTGCGCCCCTGGAATTGTGCGTCCCTAGGCCCGGGCCTAGTAGGCCTATTGGTAAATCCTTGCATGACTGTGCATGTTCTAATAACTAGGCAAAACATAAGCGGTGTCACGTTTTGCCAAGAAACAGATACAGCAGAATGCGCATAGATGACCCTGACATAACTTTGAATCGAATCAATGACATAGCTTTCAAACAGTTCATGGTAACGAACTGTAAGTAAGGAGTCAAGCTTGAATCGACTCAATATTACTGAAGAAGCAGCTCATTCTGAAAATAATAGTTTGTTTTAATGCCATGCTTAACATGATAAACTTACAGTTTGCAGTAAGAGTAAAATGGGCACCATTTGAGATAATCCAAGATGACTTTGTTTTAGCCCGGCTATTTAAGAGATTGCAGTGACATGATGTAGTCGTTTATTTCAGACGAGGAATTTGTTGGATTGGAGGACGTTAAGTGGTTTCTATAGAATCTGATGAAAATTTGGAGATAATATTTGAAGTTAGAGATGTCATGAAAGGCCGACAACCCTATCCTGGTTATTGCTTTTATCTTAATGTTTCCAAACAAAGAAAAAAGTGAGTGAAGGTTACGCATATACTAATTGATTAAAACAAGGTCTATTATTGAGTAGCAGATGGGATTGACATATCTCAAAATCATTTACCCAGTAGTGTCAGTTGAAGGAATGGGAATGCACCCCTTATGTTGTTTGACGCTTCCCTCTAAATTTTGAAATATACCCTTGTTTGGTTATTTTCATTGAAAATGTTTTTCTTGAATTTTAATTGAGAAAGTTTAAAATAGCGACAAACTGGCCCCCTCTCTCTAGATATTGAAAAACATATTTGTTCTCCCCCTCCCCCCAAAAAAAACTATGTTAATTTGTGCTACTGCTTAGTTTTATTACTCTGTAAACACATACTTTTGCGTAAAAGTGCACTATTTCACGATACAATTTAAATTGTTAAGCAGTAGTTTAACATCTACCTACTGAAAAAACTGATAACCAGGAATCCAAGGGTCCCTTCCAAATATGCATTCATTTGGAGGCTCATCAATTCCAACGGGAAGCATAGATAAAACCTTTACCATGAAATTCCTGAAATAGAATTAGTACTATAATAAATATTGTTTGTAGTAATCTAATATGAAGTAGATAATAAATAGCCTTACTCTTCAATTTTGAGAGAATTATTTTAGAAAAAGTCAACCTGCAAGACTCAGCCCATAAAATTAATCCTAGTAAATCAATCCATGCATAGTTCAACCCAGTAAAGTTATACTCAGTAATACTTAACCCGAGCATGGTTCAGTCTGATAAGACTCAACCCACGCAAAATCGAGGCCTCAACCCACCTAAGAGCTGAATAGAAAGTACCTTTTCTCAAAATAACAAGTGACTTCTAATTTAAACATTTATCTTTAAGAAGAATGATTCTTCGCTGTGTTCTAAAACTTGGAAATAATTTTAGAGAACCTGTGATTCAATAATTTGACTGTCATTTCAAGAAAATGATTAAATTTCTCTCAATATATTTCTCAATATCTCAATAAATTTCTTCAATTTACTTGTGTCCAATATCTAGATTTGTGCAATATTTTTAAGCAATTTTGTACTAAAGAATTTAGATGGATTGGGAGGGAACTTATTGTTAGTAATGATTGAAAATATGATTGACTTTCGGTCTCCTATATGGCTGAAATCACTTTGTAATGGTTACAGACACCAAACTGTTAAACAAATGATGCACATATATATGGCTGCTCAAACATTTTGTCTTAATATTCAAAACTGGCCCAAAATTTCAATTACAGTTCAATCCTATAGTTCTCAAGCGGAGAAATTGGAAAAACATTTCACAAAACACTCCTACAAATTACCATCAATATGATGATAGCATTAAAAAACACAAAATTTGATCTAAACTGATGTTGACATTTCTGTTTATCATCATCTAAGTTCGACAAAGATATATTTGTCATATTTATTCTGTATAGACTACTAAAAAACAGAAATTAATTAAACAAATCTCTAACGGAAATAAAGAGCGTAGTTGACTCGTACTGAACAAATTGTTGCTTCATAGCTCTGCATATGCAACATATTTGTATAACACTATCAACACAAATAAACCAATTTACAACAATTTCATATATTTGTTGTTTTGAAAAACCAGTATTTTACTGGAAGCACAAAACCCACACAAAAAGGTATCTTGTTTCAGAAGTATGAACACTGACACTAAATCTTTCACCGTGGAAATTTATTTAAGTATTGTTTTAATTCAAAAAGTAATAAACCATGGTATAAAGTCCAGAGAACCTGGTATTTCTGCTTTTAGTAAGGAGATTTTTAAACTGTTCTGAGGTTAGTCTGTAATTTAAACACTACCAGAAACCTACTGTTCACATTTTTTGTTTGCAAAATAATTATCTACAACGCGTGCAAAATTAAGACCTCCTAAAATAGCCTACTTTTCTACTGGGAAGACTCTCAGGTCTTAATGTTTCCACTCTTCAAATATTTTATATTATTTTACGTTTTCAGTATTGCGCTGATTTTTCAAAATTATACAAGAATAGAGAAATATCATAAGTGGGTTTATTTGAGCTAGTTTCAGATATGAATGATTTATATGCTCCCCAAGCCTTAATTTTTTTCGTTTTAAGTTTCGACTTCGCTTCTTACTTCCACCAGGAAAACTTTACTTTTAAATTATTTTTGTTATTATGGATACAAAATATCCACGATATATTTACTTACGTGAATTCCAGGGTCCTTTTTCTTAGTTCTTACCATTCTCTTTTTATGATAACTTGTCAGTTCAGCTTTATATCTTTTATTCAACATAGACATTTGTTCTTAGGGGAGCAGAAAAGCTGTTAACTGGTAATTAACTGAATATTTAAAAATTATCCAGCATCTTAATCCTTTATGAAAGAATTATGAAAAGCTTACAATGAATCTTTTGTGTGTCCTCCGATATCTGTCACCAGTCTTTGGCGTAGTATAAGTGCTCCAGGAGGAATCGTGGCACAGCCGAGGGCAACTTCAGAAATAACCCAAACATAGCCTGAACCTGTTAGGCCAAGCTCTTCTGCTTCTTTCAGGATAAGGCACATGTCTTTTAATCTAGGAGGAAAAAGATTTTGAACATGGTCATACAAATCTTTGCTGATTTTTAGCTAAGTCAAACATTGATCAACTTGAGCCTGTTTTTTGCTGCACAAAGTTTTTCTTTCTATATTCTATATCTTTCTTTCTTTCTATATCGTTCATTCCTTAGAGACTGCTGTGTGTATCTGGATGATTTATAAGACAAGGCGTGCAAGATTGTTAGTGGTGGGGGTTAAGTAGGAACTAATGATATAATTCGACTAGTCAAAAAACATATATGGAGCGATAACTGTCTTTGGGATTTGGGGCATTTAAATACATTTCTGGATAGCGATTTACTATAAAGGCAATCTTTGTATGACTATTATCATCAACACTCTGTATTTTAACTTGTTTTAGTCGCCTTTTCGGAGTGGAATTTGCGCCAGGACACATAATTGGACGGGAGGCATTATTTACTATAAATACTCAGGCAGGTGGCTTTAAGTGCTCTATTAAATAAAAAAAAAAACAAGTTCTTAAAACTGAAAGTAAGGAGCGACATTAAAACTTAAAACGAACAAAAATTATTCCGTATATGAAAGGGGATGTCCCCTCCTCAACGCCTCGCTCTTTACGCTAAAGTTTGACTTTCCACAACTTAATTTTTTTAAACAATAAAAAACTTTAGCGTAAAGAGCGAGGCATTGAGGAGGGGACATCCCCTTTCATATATGGAATAATTTCTGTTCGTTTTAAGCTTTAATGTAGCTCCTTACTTTCAGTTTAAAAAACTTGTTTTTTTTTATTTAATTTCTGATCGTTTTTTAGTTAATGCAGCTTTTATTTTGGCTCACCCTCATTGAATGAGTAAAACAAAATTTGCATATTAATTTTACTTTTCTTTTGCTAAATGGCTTTCTCTAAATTTGGTTCTGGCGTAATTTACAAATTAACTTACGTAACGAATTTCTATATTCGTATATTTTTATTACGTATATTATGGGGTTCGCCCCCTAGTCAATACCTCGCTCTTTATGTTAAATTCAAATCGTGTTCCAATTCTTTAAGAATGACTCCTTAATCACAAAGGCCATTAATTATAATAAATATCTCTGATGAAAGTACAAAAAATTTTGTTCCCTTGTGAATCAGACGAAATTGGGAAAAAAGGGGCGTGGGAGGGGGCCAAGTTACCCTACAGCATTTTTGGTCTCTGAAAAGGGCACTATAACTTTTAATTTCCGTTCGAATGAGCTCTCTCTTGATATTGTAGGACCACGGGGTCGGTACGATTACCCCTCAAAAAACTAATTGTAAACACGCATCCGTGATCTCTTCTGGCAAAAAATACAAAGTTGCACATTTTTGCAGATATGAGCTTGAACCAATGTAATAGGGTTTTCTGATACGCTGAATCTGACGGTGTGATTTTCATTAAAATTCTTTCACTTGTAGGGGAGCCTTTGATGAGTAATACTAAACTTAATAAAATTTATATATTTAGAATCAGTCAGCAATATGAGCCCATTCTTTTGGTACATTTATTGACATGAAAATTCCGTTTTTTAAAGTTTCGATTACTATTGAGCCGTATCTCTTTTTTTATGGTTTTTTTATTACGTATATGTTTTTACGTATATGAGAGGGTTCTTCCCTTAGTCAATACCACGCTCTTTACGCTAAAGTTAAAATTTTCTTTATATCACAAACCCCTGAATCACAAAGGCCGTTTAACTAGAATAGAAAGCTCTTTTCAAATCAGTAAAAAAAAACTGTAGCGTAAAGAGCGAGGTATTGACTTGGGGGCAAACCCCCTCATATACGTAATAGTTTCTGTTCGTTTTAAGTTCTAATGTTGCTTCTTACTTTCAGTTAAAAAAACTTGTTTTTTTTTTAATTTAATTTCTGATCGTTTTTTAAATAATGCTGGGAAATCCGGCGCCCCCTTCATAGAAATGTCCCTTACCCCAAGGAAACACCCTCCACGGAAAGATTCTCCCAAGTAACCCCCTCCTCCAGCCCCCCCCCCCCACCAGAAAAAATCCTTCCTGAAAATGTCTGTATAGTTCCCAATAACCAATACTATATTTAAACAAGGGGGCAAAGTTCATAACTTGCAGCCCTTCCCCTGGGAACCGTGGGGGATTAAGTCATCATAAAAGACATATTTATTAGACTTTCAACTATGCTGAACAAAATGGCTATCTCAAAATTTTGTTCAGGTGACTTTGGGAAAAAAATGAGCGTGGGAGGGGGCCTAGTTGCCCTCCATTTTTTTTGGTCACTTAAAAATAAAACTTTTAATTTTCGTTCCAATGAGCCTTCCTATGATATTCTAGGACCACTGGGTCAATACGATTACCCCTGGGAAAAAGAAGAAAAAAAAAACAAAAAACAAATAAACACGCATCCGTGATCTTTCTTCTCGCAAAAAAGGGAAAATTCCACATTTTTGTAGATAGGAGCTTGAAACCTCTACAGTAGGGTTCTCTGATACGCTGAATATGATGGTGTGATTTTCATTAAGGCTCTATAATTTTTAGGGGGTCTTTCCCCCTTTTTTCGAAAATCAGCCAAATTTTCTCAGACTCGTAACTTTTGATGAGTAAGATTAAACTAGATGAAACTTATATATTTGAAATAAGAATTAAAATCTGATTCTTTTGATGTATCTATTGGTATCAAAATTCCGTTTTTTAGAGTTTCGGTTACCATTGAGCCGGGTCGCTCCTTACTTACACTACCACGAACTGTTTGATATGAGGGGGTTCCCCGCCCTGGTTTCTTTACGAAAAAATCACAAAGGCCGTTTAATTAGAATGAGAAGCTCTTTTGAAAGTACTAAGAAAAACTTTAGCGTAAAGAGCGAGGTATTGACGACAGGGTGAACCCCCTAATATATGTAATAATTTCTGTTAGTATAAGTTTTTCATGTTCTTCCTTACTTTCAGTTGCAGAAACGTTTTTTTTAATTTAATTTCTGATCGTTTTTTAAATAATGCTGGGAAATCCGGTACCCCCTTCATGAAAAATTCCCTTCCCCATGCAAAATTCCTCTATGGAAAGATTACCCCTGAAAAAAAAAACACGCATCGTGATCTTTTTTCGAGCAAAAAATCTAAATTTCCAAATTTTTGCAGATAGGAGCGTGAAACTTCTTTAATAGGGTTCTCTGATAAACTGAATGTGATGGTGTGATTTTCGTTAAAGTTAATTAAAAATGCAAAATTTCACATTTTTGCAGATATGAGTTTGAAACTTCTTTAATATTGTTCTTTGATAAGCTGAATCTGATGGTGTCATTTTCGTTAAAGTTAATTAAGACAAAATTTTCAAAACAACATTTTAACAAAATTTTATTGTTTAAAAAAAATTGATTTATGAGATTTAAACTTTGGGGTAAAGAACGAGCCGTTGAGGAGGGGACAGCCCCTTTCATATACGGAATAATTTTTGTTCGTTTTAAGTTTTAACGTCGTTCCTTACTTTCAGTTAAAAAAACTTGTTTTTTTATTTAATTTTTGAACTTTTTTGAATTTATGCAGGTTTTGATTTTGGCTCACCGTACATGAATAATTAAAACAAAATTTGCATATTAATTTTTCTTTTATTTGGTTAAATGGCTTTCTCGAAACTTGTTTAATTTTATTTACGAACGTTTTTATTAGTAATAAATACACGTAACTTACGAATTAACTTACGTATCGAACATCTATATTCATATATTTTTAATACGTATATTAGGGGGTTCACCCCCTAGTCAATACCTTGCTCTTTAAGCTAAAGTTCGAATTTTGTTCCAATTCTTTAAAAATGGCCCCTTAATCACAAAGGCTGAATAATTAAAAAAAATTTGCAGATTAATTTTACTTTTATTTGGTTAAATGGCTTTCTCGAAACTTGTTTAATTTTATTTACGAACGTTTTTATTAGTAATAAATATACGTAACTTACGAATTAACTTGCGTAACGAACTTCTATGTTCATATATTTTAATACGTATATTAGGGGGCTCGCCCCCTAGTCAATACCTCGCTCTTTAAGCTAAAGTTTGAATTTTGTTCCAATTCTTTAAAAATCACCCTTAATCACAAAGGCCGTTACTTAGAACAAATAGCTCTTATGAAAGTACTAAAAAAACTTTGGCTTAAAGAGCGAGGTATTGACTAGGGGGTTAACCCAATCATACACGTAATGTTTTCTGTTCGTTTTATGTTTTGATGTTACTCCTTATTTTCACTTGGAAAACTTGTTTTTTTTATAATTAATTTCTTATCTTTTTTTAAATAATGCTGGGAAATCCTGCGCCCCCTTCATAGCAATGTCCCTTCCCCCAGGAAAACTTCCTTCATGAAAAGATCCTCCCATATAACCCCCGACCCACCCCCACCCCCCCCCCCCCCACTACCAGAAAAAATTCCCCCTGAAAACGTCTGTATACTTCCCAATAACCAATACTATATGCTAACATTGGGTAAAGTTCATAACTTTCAGCCCTCCCCCCGGGGGCTTCGAGGGATTAAGCCATCCTAAGAGACATAGTTATAATATTGTCGACCATGCTGAACAAAATGGCCATCTCAAAACTTTGATCCGGTGATTTTGGGAGAAAAATGAGCGTGGGAGGGGGCCTAGTTGCCCTCCATTTTTTTGGTCACTTAAAAAGGGCACTAGAACTTTGAATTTACGTTCCAATGAGCCCTCCCACGATATTCTAGGACCACTGGGTCGATACGATCACCCCTGGGAAAAAAAACACGCATCCGTGATCTTTCTTCTGGCAAAAAATGCAAAATTCCACATTTTTGTAGATCGGAGCTTGAAACCTATACAGTAGGGCTCTCTGATACGCTGAATATGATGGTGTTATTTTCATTTAGGTTCTATAGCTTTTAGGGGGTCTTTCCCCCTTTTTTTGAAAATCAGCCAAATTTTCTCAGGCGCGTAATTTTTGATGGGTAAGATTAGACTTAATGAAACTTATATTTTTGAAATCAGAATTAAAATCTGATTCTTTTGATGTATCTATTAGTATCAAAATTCCGTTTTTTAGAGTTTCGGTTACCATTGAGCCGGGTCGCTCCTTATTTACAGTTCGTTACCACAACTGTTTGATAACCTAAGGTTTCATTTACTATTTTTTCTGCAGTAGAATAAACTGAAATAAATAGGAGGATAAGTTTTAAAATAAAGAGAAGTATACAAGAGGCCACAGTAATGACTAAGATCGAATATGTCTCAAAAAAGTTTACGTTTTGTGACCGAGACAGATGTGCTATATATTTTTAAGAAGAATTACCAAAGGATAGTCTTAGGCACACGTTTTATGACTTTATACCATATTTAAGCACTTTTTTTTATTATATATATATCCCTTGTAACTCAGTTGTGGCCAAAAAAAGAGTAGGATGTCCTCGAATCGATTAGGAAGAAGTCGCGAGAAAGGATGTTAAGGAATAAGAAGCATCAGAGAAGGGAGTAAAAGGGTCGCTGTCAAAATGAAATGTTGAATTTTTTACTTTACACAACAGCCTTGGCCTCATGTGGATTGGCTTTGCAAAGGCTAGTTAGTAGTACAATAGGTAACGTCACGAGTGTAATTCTGACTGAAAAAAGTAAGATATATAATCAAATTTTAAAAGCAGAATACCAAATCCTTAATTCTAAGAACAGCAGAAATACACTCAAGAGGGGGTGAACATCAATAGCACTTTTACTGATAAATTTGTTGCCCCCCCTCCCCGTGGATGATACTGAATGGATTGCCCTAGGAACTTCGAAAAGAACACAATCAAAAGCGAATACCGAGTTACAAAATCTTTGCAACAAAAAAGTTGATTGTAGCAAATAATTATACCGTTGTGACAATGGCAATGTCTTTTGGTAAACTGAACAATCTATCACAGTATAGAAGAATCATATCAGGCTTGACAGCCTATACTATTTAACTTGGGCAGTTTACTTACGTTTTAAGTCTTAATTTAGCCCTTTATTTCAGTAAAAAAAAGACTGTTATTTTTCCACTTACGTATAGGCCTATTCTCACTATTTTGAAAAATTTGTAAATAAGATGGAAAATTCTGCCAAAGAGAATATATTAGTAAAAATTTATTAATGAAGTTATGTTGAGAAAACTGAATAATCAATTTCATTTTGAGAATTTTCAATAAAATACCTTACATACTTAAGCAAGTGCCATTTTCCAAGAAATGATGAGTAAATTGGGAGTCTGGAGAATAGGCTATTGGAGAAAAGGGGTGGTGTGTAGATCACTCATGATTGACTCTTCCGTGGGTCAAATAGCTTTTTGTAAATCATGAAGAGTCTACGAGAAGATATTTTAAACTAACAGGTATTAGCCCCTAGGGAATGTTCATAATATTATTTTTGATGAAACCAAATATGATATTATGTTTGTAATATAATACTATATATTTACTGGTTAGATGTATGGTTTGTGAAGTTGCTTAGGAAGGTATTATCTTAATTGGCTATATTTTTTATCTTACTAGTGTGTTTCTGCCACCCCTGTGTACGAGTATATTACTTTTTGGGTCACCATTATTCTGGCTTTGTGTTCTTTTTTTCTATATTAAATTTTTTAAGAACTGATAATAGTGAAAGTGAGAGTTGATTGCTTGAATTGGTTATGAGGAAAATTATAAAATCACGTATGTCATAAGAAATCAGTAAAAATCCGGCATTAAGTTTTAATACCCCATCTGCAATTCTATAGTTTTAAAAACTAGGTAGCGTTGAATTAAAAAAAACAAGAAAAACGGTTAAAAAATCAGCAAAAAATATTAGAGGAATGTATGACACCAAATAATTTACTTTGACGTAGTAGTCATCTTGGGGAAACAGCAGATTGTTAATGTTGAAATTTTTTTAGATGAAAAGCGTTGTCAAATTAAAATTATTGGCTTTATTTATATATTTTCACTATACACCGTGGCAGCACTGACGAAAATGTGGTATTGCACTAAAAACGTACTAACTTTGAAAGAACCAAAAGGAAAACCATAGAGAATTACCGTTTTTAGGTGTTAATAGACCTAAGATATTGCCCAGGGAGAAAACGAATTATGTTTTGATGTCTTGCGTACTTTCAATAGCTGAACTAAAATCAAAACTGGTGCTGATTTTCTTATTAAGCTCATACAATAAACTATGGCTTTTGTCGCTAATCTAAGCACCATTAAATCATAGTTTAATTAGCTAAGTTTACTATAAAATAAAAGTTCAAAATAGGGATAAAATGTCTCTTAAAAAGGATTTTATTCCTACTTTGAACTTTTATTTTATCGTCATGGAAAGGCAGTGTGGTCTCCGAAATTATCTAATTTTACTGGGCGTTTGGCTGTTATCTAAAGTGCGGTTTTGTAATTACTAAAGTCTAAACAACGCAAAAAGTCTAAACACACACCGTAGCTTATTAAAAAAATTCTTAAACTTAGGAAAATTGTGCAATAATTCGGGAAAAAGAGGAACTTACGCTGCATGAAGACAGAAGACTCGGCTTTCCGAACCAAGGAGACGCAGTAAGTAACTTTTATATGATTCTTGGAATGACTGAAAAGTCAAAATCTTACTGACCTGTAATAAAAGGATAATATCAAAGGAAAAAAAATGTAATAGCCGAATGAATCAGTTCTTCCGTAAATAAGTAAATGTTTTTTAACATGATGAAAACTCAGCCTATATGATGGTCTTGGTCTTCGTGATTTACCTAGAGATTTATAAGTTCTAGCTCAAGTTCAAAACTCTAAATTCCGAAAAATTCTAAAGAGGCCTGTTAATTAAGAAGACAGAATAAATTTATGCAGGAATTTCCATGATAGAAAAGAAGTGGGAATTAAGTGAATAAAATCATAAAATGAAAATTAAGGGGAGCAAAAATTAAAAACGTATAAATTAAGTGAACAAATTTGAAAAGGGGGAGACCATGCTCGAAAAATACTGTATATTGAAATGTTACAACAAAAATTAGCAAGTGTGAAACTACTCAAACTCATAAAAAAAAAGGCAGAATTCAATTATTTTTGTTAACTCAGGGAAATCATCTCCTCAATTCACTCAAAATCCACTATTTCATTTTCATTGAAGGTATTTCACTTAAATTGGTTAGAATAGGTTCGACATAGGTTAATTCAGGCGAGGTAAGACTGTTATACCAATCTTACGAAATTTTCAGAATTTTACCAAAACTAAGAATATCGTATTATGTGGTTAAAATATGGGAGTTTTCTGTTTTGAAAATAGAGACGAAAAAAGCTAAAATTGTCTACTAAGTGAATAAATATTGGAGGGAAGCATGGACAAGTTTCTTAACTTTCATAGTATATTTAAGTGCTACAAAAATAAAAAATAGAGTCAGACAAAAATAAAAATTTCATATTGAGTGAATAAAATGTTGAGGGGGGGGGAGTCTGGTTAACAGTTTCAACTTGTTTGTACGATTAATTGTAATTATCACACACTTAATGCAGGGGTGAAAGGTGTGTCTGAAAAAGATAAGTAAAAAAAAAACAAAAAAAACAATTGCTTCAAAAGAAAAATAATTCAAAAGAAAATCAGAAATTCATATTACATGATTAAAATATAGAGGGATGGACATTTTGGTGTGTTTAACGGTGTCGGGGAAGTAGTTACAATCAAATCCCATATATTGAGTCAAACAAAATGAAACTTCACGATAGGGTGAACACAATTTTGGAGAAAAGCAAGGACAAGTGTCTTAGCTTTCATGGTATTATCAAGTAGTAAAAAATTAGAAATAGATCCAAAAGAAAAATAATTTACTTTATATTTTTGTAAGTGAAACCTTATTCAAGTGAATAGAATGTGGGAGGGGAGGAGTCCAGTTAGCTTTGCGAGCATGGTTAGCATACTTACTTGTAATTATCACGTACATATGCAGGTTTGAAAGATGTGTCGAAAGAAAAATAAGTCATATATAACAAAGTTCCATATTCAATGAGCAACATTTTGAGCAGGGGGGATGCTGGATGATGGGAAAGCCTTTCTAGTATCATTATTTGAAATTATCACCAAGGTGTTTCAAAAGAAAAAAAGTCAAAGCGAAATGAGAAAACAAGAACTGTGTTAAAAAAAAGGATAAGTCAAAAGAAAAATACAAATTCTGTATTTTATTAATAAAATGTTAGAGGAGAGGAGTCTGGATAGGTATCTCAGCCTTGTCGGTATGATTACTTGTAATTATCACGCACTATAAATAGGAGTGAAAGGTGTGCTGAAAGAAAAATCAGTCTGAAGAAAAATTAGAAGTATGTCAAAAGAAAAATAAATCAAAAGGAGAATAAGAATTTCATATTAGGTAAAAAAAACAAGGGGAGGGGTGGTATGGTTAGATCTTTGAAGGGGCCTTGGGAGGAGTAGGTATAACTATTTTTGAAAAAATAGAGTCTAAAGACAAGTGAGTTTTATATTAGAGGAACAAAAATATTTAGCTATCATTTTATATTTAGGAGCTATTGAATTAAAAAAACAAATAATTTTTTGCAACTGAAAGTAAGGAACGACATTAAAACTTAAAACGAACAGAAAATATTACGTATATGGGGGGATTGGCCTTTCGTCAACACCTCAGGCGACCCCCCTCATAAATGTAACAATTTCTGTTCGTTTTAAGTTTTAATATTGCTCTTTACTTTCAGGTGAAAAAAACTTGTTTTTTCCTGTTTAATTACCGGTCGTTTTTAAATAATACTGAAAAATCCGGCTCCCTCTCCAGGGAAAAATCCCTTCCCCCATAAGAAATTATTCTATGGAAAGGTCCCCCCACAAACTTTTGATCAAAATTTTTATCAGGAGACTTAGGGGGGGAAATGAGCCCTCCAGTGTTTTTGGTCACTTAAAAAGGGCAGTAGAGCTTTTCATTTCCAATCAAATGAGCCCTCTCCCGATTTCCTACGAATACTCGTTCGACATGATCACCCCTGGGGGAAAAAGCAATAAACTCACATCCGTGATCGCTCATCTGACCCAAAATGCAAAATTCCACATTTTCAAACAGTTCGTGGTAACGAACTGTAAGTAAGGAGCAACCCGGCTCAATAGTAACTGAAATTCTAAAAAACGGAATTGTAATACCGGTAGACATATCAAAAGAATTTTATTCTTATGCTGATTTCAAATATATAAGGTAAATCAAATTTAGTCTAACCTATCAAAAGTTACGAGCCTGAAAAAAATTGCCTTATTTTCGAAAAAAGAGGGAAATACCCCCTAAGAGTCGTAGAATCTTAATGAAAATCAAACCATCTCATTCAGTGTAACAGAAAACCCTTCTGTAGATGTTTCAAGCTGTTCCTATCTGCAAAAATGTGGAATTTTGTATTTTGTGCCAGAAGAAAGATCACAGATGCGTGTTTATTTGTTGTTGTTTTTTTCCCAGGGGTCAACGTATCGATCCAATCGTCCAAGAATATCGTGAGAGGGATCATTCGAACGGAAATTAAAAGTTTTAGTGTCCTTTTTAAGTGACCAAAAAAATTGGAGGGCAACTTGGTCCCCTCCAACGCTCATTTTTTCCCAAAGTCACCCAATCAAAATTCGTATTCGTTTAATAAACTAGCTTTCGTAGCAAACAAAGCTGAATGGTAAATTATGCTATTTTTACAGTCATTTAAGAAAAAAAAATATCACTTGTTTAATACACTAACAGGATATGGTACGAAGGAATTTGCAAATCTGTTCGTTCGGCATTTGACGGGTTGTAGTCTGTTCTGATGTCTGGTGAGTTTGGGGGTCGGTGCGGTTGGAGGAAGAATTGAGCGATGTTTTTCGTTCGAGATGAGTGATTTCTCGAATCTCATTATCAAATCGTGTCTTCGGGTGAACAAAGTGGGCAAGCTCATAACTACTAGGGCAAGCTCGTAACTCTCATACCTGGGTTCAAGAATTATTTTAGTAGCACGTTTTTGAACGTCTTCTTGTTCCTCTGACATGTAGGCAGTGTTACGTGGGAGGATCTTTCCATAGAAGATGTTTCCTTGGGGGAAGGAACATTTCTATGAAGGGGGTGCCGGATTTCCCTGCATTATTTAAAAAAAAACGACCAGAAATTAAATAAAAAAAACAAGTTTTTTCAACTGAAAGTAAGGAGCAACATTGAAACTTAAGACAAACAGAAATTATTGCGTATGTGAGGGGGATCGCCCCCTAGTCAATGCCTCGGTCTTTACGCTAAAGTTTTTTTAGTACTTTCAAAATAGCTATCTATTCTAATTAAACGGCCTTTGTGATTCAGGGATTTGTGATTCGAACAAAATTCGAACTTTAACGTAAAGGGCGAAGTATTGACTAGGGGGCGAACCCCCACATATACGCAATAACGCTTGTTTTTTTTGTTTAATCGTACATAGGGGCTTGAAACCTTCACAGTAGGGACTCTGGTATGCTGAAACTGATGGAGTGATTTTCATTAAGCTCACTTGATTTTTTTGGGGTGTTTTCCACTTTGTCAAAAATGGACCGAATTTTCTCAGGCTCGTAAGTTTTGATGGATACCATTAAATTTAATGAATTAAAGACATTTTGAATAAGCACCAAAATTAGATTCTGTTGATGTATCTATTGTTATCAAGACTCTGTTTCTTAGAGTTTTGGTTACTATTGAGCCGCATCGCTCCTTACTTACAGTTTGTTACCGCGAACTGTTTGATAAGATTATTTAAAACCTTAAAATAAAAATACAGTTATTGAAGATGATTAAAGAATTTTTGGGGCTGGTTAAGTTTGTTGGACTTCTTGGTAAGATGAAGTATTATTACAATTGATAGGTTTCGGCAAAATTTTGCCAAAAGACAGTTGTTAGCATTATCAATTGGTTAATCTCTGAAAGCGAAAAAAAATTGTATTGTGGAATAATTAGTAGTTTACGTACTACCCCTCCAAATTGACATGGATTAGAATTGAAGGGAAAACTCGAGCTTAAGAAGTTTGCCCAGTAAAGGGATAAATTTTTCATGTACACGAGGGTTAGTCAGAATTGGAGACAGGCTTTGCAACGTCCTATATTCTTCGATCTTTTTTGGCTTAAATTTCGCTATTCTGAATAACTTCTTCATGTATAAGGGAATGTAAGTAGAGATGCCTCAGGAGGTCCGGACGGGGCACCATATATGGGCATAGAACCACGTGGTTTATGGTTTTCTCACTGAGAATGAAAAAACAGTATTTTTCTCACTTGAAAAACAGGAATTTTCTCACTTTTATGTCTGTTTTTATGGTTTTTGTCAGTGAGAATGAAAAAACAGG
>JAQQPU010010687.1:0-29614 GCA_029168905.1 Artemia sp. Kazakhstan ARC1039 | reverse complement strand
TATATATATATATATATATATATATAACATCTCAGTTATTTTGAACATCTCATTAATTAGAACATACTTTTCCCCTGGTTCCTTGAGTTTCAAATTATCGAGAGTCGACTGCAACAGAGGATGAAACACACACTTTTTCGAAATACTATCTATTATTACAATATATTATTTATCTTTATTATTTAATCTTGCATGTCACCTTATAAGATATTATAATATATACTTTTAAATTATTTATCAGTGACAAAATATGCCTAGGAATTAATCAGACGAAAAAAAAGCAACCTAAGCCGCTTCAACAACAGTTAACTTATATTTACGGGGTTGTTGGCCTCTACTGAAGGAAATAGGCTAGACAAATAAAAGTAGTACTACTAGATTCCTCATTTAATGCTCTTTCCAAAGCATGTTGGCCTCTACTGAAGGGGTTGTTGGCCTCTACTGAAGGGGTTGTGGGCCTCTACTGAAGGAAATAGGCTAGACAAATAAAAGTAGTACTGATACATTCCTCATTTTATGCTCTTTCCAAATATCATGGTTACTTTTCTGATAATGCAACCCAGCCCCCCACACCAACCCCCCATATGGTCCCAGATACACACCTAAGAATATATAAAAAAAGTATAACATTAAAACAATAAAATTCTTACTTTATAATTAACAGATTATCATGTTTCCTTCCATTGTTGTCTAATTTTGAAATAATATATATATTGACAATTCTATTGTTCTTGCTCCGACATAAGGTATTTCATCGATCAGAGAACGCATTAATCTATTTTCACAAAGAAGAACGACGTCGTCACAAGATTCAACACAACAGATAAATATATTATTAGGGCTAAGTGGGACCATAGGGGAAGGGCAGGGTACGTTTTCAGGGAAGTGACCATAACATCTGAAAAGAGCATAAAATCAGAAATCTAAAGGTACTAATTATTTTTGTTCAGCTTGTTTTCTTCAGAAGTGGTCAACCCCTAAATGTTTGAAGAATCTACCCTTAACTGTTAAAGATGAACACTTGAGTGAAAGTTCTAATTTCGAGGAAGGATATAATCATTTCATTAATCTTAAAAAGCTTACATTAAATCTTTCCTTTTAATTTCCCAACTAACACGCTCAAAAAGCATATTTTCAAGCACTTTCTATTGAAGTGTCTTTTCATCATACCCGCCTAAATCGAGTGTCCCTGATTAGCGTCCCCTGGGTAGCTTATCTATCATTTTTGTCCAATAGGAAATAAAAAAGAAAATATATATTCTTAACTATAACTTACGTCAGTATTCCGGATTGGGTTTCCGGCAGAGTAATTCGCTCCCTCGAACGCGATGACTTGAATATGTTGTTGTCATTTTCGATGACTGAATGTCGGTCTGTTTGACATGGAACATCGGCTAAAACCTGAAAGAAGAAGAAGCTTAGAAAAAAAGAGCAAAAAAAATATACCAACATGTAATAATTCATCCTGAATATGTTAATAAGTTTCTTCAGCAAAGTTTGAACGAAGGTGCAATTTGCCATGCAAAAACTGCAGGCAACGTCGCTATGTGAATTCAGGCAGTTATGTGTAATTAAAGGCAAAAAATTTTCAAGGCCCTTAAAAATTTCTTGAAATATAAACTCCTTTGAATACCTGTCTAAAAAAAATACCAATAGTAATTTTTCGCCACTACATAAGCAAGAATTTCTTAAAAGTTGTAAAAAGAATTTTGCCGGCAAAAGTAGACAAATTAGTCCACTCGGATTCAAAATAGAAGCAAAACGAATTTCCGTTTCATGAAGATATCCGTTCATCAAGCAGTGTGAATTTGAGCTGTTGAAGTAGTGGGTACTGAGTACCTACTGAGTCACCTTCTCAGTAGGGGCCCTCCCCAGGCCACTCAGCGCGTCCCCAGGTGGCGGATAGGGGAATGTCCTACAGATATGTAGGATACCTCCATAAAGGGAGGCGTGGACCAAGGGGGGACCTAGCCCCTGGAGGTCCATAATTGAAACTAGGGTACCCTCGCCCGGGGGTCATAAATACAGACGGAGGAGGAAGAAGGCCCTTCTGACGCACACTGAGCAGGGCACACCGGCGTATAGACACGTCCCGCCAGTTGCGAACCTTCTTCCAGCAATGGGTTAAATTGTATGTCACTGCAGGATACCATCGTGAGAGGATCCTCTCCAGGAGGACAACTGCGAAAGAGCGAAAGATCCAGACTTAGACAACGGCCTCTGCAATTTGGGTAGGCACCGGGGGTTCCGACCCTCGATCGGGGATTGGCGCCCTGCCCCTAGCCGAGTCGAAGAAACTGGTTGTGCAGTGGCCTAGCAAGTCACTCCCGTAGAAAAAGAATATGCTAAAGAAACGTCAGTGAAAAGCCTCGAATCAAATCCCAATATAATGACGACCCATGCATGCCCCTCGACCAGATTTCTGAACGCGAATAAACCAGTACGAATAGGATTTTGGAACGTAAGGACCATGTCGGCTCTTTCAAAAACTGAGTAAGTTCTACAAGAGTGCGAAAACTTTCGGCTTGACCTCCTCGCAGTGACTGAAGAACGATGGAAAGACTGTGGAGAAAAGAAGCTCAAAGCAATAAACAGCAACACGACTTATACAGTTCTGTACAGCGGAAAAGCGGACAGACATGCAGCTGAGTCACAACTATATTGAACCCAAATGCAGCAAAATCTCTGCTCGTGGAAGCCGATTAACGAGAGAATCCTGTATACACGATTTGCATCTAAACATGCAAAGCTGTCGCTAGTCATCTGCTATGCACCGACAAATGATGCCGATGAAGCCTCGAAAGACGATTTTTATGAAACCCTCCAGTCCGTCCTAGATCCCTCTCCATGACGTCACTTGCCTGGCAGGCGACCTAAATGCGAAAGTTGGTCAGGACAGATCTTATTGCCCCAAGGTGTTGGGACACCACGGGCTTGGAACTATCAACGAAAATGGTGCCAGGCTAGTCAGCTTTGCTATGTCGAACGACCTGTTGATAGGAGGTACATTATTCGAGCACAAAGATATCCATAAGTATACATGGACATCCCGAGACAAAACTGTCAAAAATCAGATTGACCACTTTCTGATCCGACGACGGTGGAGAACTAGTCTGAAATACGTGAGGAGTTACAGACGAGCGGACGTCGGGTCGGACCATGAACTTTTTGTAGCAACACTCAAGTTGATACTCCGCCCCAACAGATCTCGACAACCAACAAAATTACCTAGAAATTTCGACGTGGAAAAGCTCAGAGACAAGGATGTTAGGAGACAATTCAGCATTAAACTCTCGAACAGATTCGAGGCACTTGCTGATATACCACAAGACGCGGAAAAAGTTTGGACGACTATACAACAAAACTACACAGAAACTGGTGAAAAAGTTCCTGGCTTTAAAAAGTCAATAAAGGAACAGTGGATATCCCAGAAGACATGGGACTTGATCGAAGGCCGCAAGAAAATAAAACAGAGCATGCTCAGTAATAATCCTTCTGCTGATGTCATGAAAGGCAGAGAAGTGAAGAAAAATGCTATATCAGACAAGCGACAGCACCTCAATGAGAAAGCAAGAATGGCAGAAGAGGCAGCCCGACGTGGTGACACGAGAGCTGTGTACTGCCTAACTAAAGAAATCGTTGGGAAGACCAACGTACAAGATGGACCAGTAAAAGAGGAAAACGGGAGACTGCTAACCGATCTAGATAACCGGAAAAATAGATGGGCGGATTACTTCGAAAGCCTTCTCAACCGCCCGTCCCTTCTGTTCCACCAGATATTCCGGATAGCCCATTTTTGAATCTCTTCATTAATGAATACGATCCAACGACGAATGAGATCCTTTCAGCCTCGAATAAGCTGAAGAATGGAAAATCTCCGGGTAGTGACCGTATATCTGGAGAAATGGTCAATTCATCAATCCACAGGTCCCTTTCGGTGTGGCTAGGCTTCTTTTCCCTCATCTGGCAAAAAGAAAAATTCCCCAAAGACTGGAGAGCAGGAACCATTATTAAATTGTTCAAAAAAGTAGACGCGACAGTCAGTGGCAATTACAGAGGCATCAACCTCCTCTCGATACATGGAAAACTCTTCTGCATAATCATTCTGACAAGACTTCAAGCTGCCTTAGACCCGCATTTACGCGAGGAGCAACATGGTTTCCGACCAAAAAGATCTTGCACCGATCTGATATTCACGCTGCGCACCATGCTTGAAGAATCAAATGAGTGGAGACAACGTCTATATCTGTTGTTCGTTCACTTTGAAAAAGCGTTCGACTCAATAGACCGCCCAATACAATGGAGGATCCTGATCTTCTACGGTATTCCTGAAAAGCTGGTTCGCCTTATCATAGCAATGTACGAAGATACGGAATGCTGCGTGAGAACCTCTGAAGAAAATACAAGATATTTCAAAGTGATGACAGGTGTCAAACCAGGATGCGTATTGTCTCCACTCCTCTTTATTCTCATAGTGAACTGCATATTGAGATAAATTGATTGATATGGGATCAGAATTGCAGGCAGACTAGTCCAAGATCTCGACTTTGCAGACGATGTTGGATTAATGGAGAAAGACAAGAGCAAACTTCAAGACTTTTTATGCAAGTTAGCCGAAAGAGCCGAGCAGTTTGGGTTACATATCAACGCCCCAAAAACCAAAGCGATGTCAACCACTAACTCACCGATGAATATCCAGCTGGAGACTGAAAGCATAGAGCAAATCACTGACTTCCGATATCTTGGTAGCACAGTCTCGTTTAGTGGCGATTCCAAAAAAGAGCTGAGTACACGAATAGCCCTGACAAGCACGGCATTTCAACGACTTCGACTAGTCTGGAGATCAGCGAAGTACTCACTCCAGCTAAAACTTTGCCTTTTCAGAAGCAACGTCCTTTCGATCTTGAAGTAAACGATGAAATGTTTAAAACTCACAGCTGAGCAAGAAAAACGACTCACTGCATATGAAAACAACTGTCTTCGACGTATCATGAATATTAACTGGAAGGATAGGATAACAAACGTGGAAATTCGCCACTACACAAACCAGCCTGATGTCGTTGATGTAGTCAGGCAACGAAGATGGCGCTATCTTGGCCATGTTATCCGTATGCCAGGATCGAGACTACCTAATATGCTTCTCCAGTGGCAACCAGACGACACGCGTCGACGAGGAAGGCCCAAAAACACGCTTCGCAGGACATATGAGCGGGACAGGAGAGCCCTTCATGCATCCTTAGTCTCAGAGTGGGAGGACATCTACGCCACAGCACATTTTCGGGATGATTTGAGGCTGTTAACGGACGCCCTGTGTGCCTCTGGAGGTACAGGAGGAGCTAAGGTCTAAGGTCTAAAGAAGTGAATTCGACTCCTATTATGACCAAGATTTAAATTTGTCAAAAAAGGTACATTTACATTTCTTTAATTCTAATTGTATTCAAGATCACTAATACTTGGCACCGAAATACAATTTTAGATTTCCGAATTCAGTCCTTGTGGAACGCGCTAAACACTGTTACTTTGCAATACTATTCAAAAACATATTTTTTCTTTATTTTTGTGCAGTCTTTCTACTTGTTTTTAAGTTCTTTGTCTTCCAAGGCACCTGGTGAATACCGATTCAAAATGACACTATGAATATTTCGTATTATTATACTCAGTGTGGCTAGTACAAAGTTAAACATATTTAAATGTAAATAAAAAAAATTCAAACAAAGCTAAAACAGCGACGTTAAAACTTAAAATAAAAATCATCTTGAATATGAAGGGGCTGCATCACCTCTAAACCCTCCAATCTTTGCCTTAAATTTTCCACATAGCATATATACTAAATACACTCTCATCAAGCCTAAGCTAACCTACCTTAGATCAGTGGTCGCCAAACTTAACAGCAAAAAAGCCAGATATGAGCATTACAATAATTTTTAAGGAATTAGGAGCCAAATCTGCTTGTTTAGTAGACTTTTGTTGCACTAAATAAGTAGCACACTAAATAAAGCTAAATGTAATACTTATTAAATATTTATTAATACGAACAATATGCTTGCATCTCCTTGTAAAGTTTGAATCGAACAGGTTTGCATGTTGTTGTTTTTATTTTTTGGCATGCTTCCAAGTTTTCATCAATAAAACGACTTTTCAATTTACTCTTGATAATATTCACGTTTGAAAAAGAATTTTTCGCATATGTATGCAGAACCAAAAAGGGAAATCAAGCTATTTCAACTGATCGTAAGAGTCAGGAATACTAATCCAAGCGTTGGAACTGATCATGACTTTCTTCTCCACGTCATTCAAAGCACACCACTTGTGAACAAAGATCGCATTTGTTCTTCTCAAATATTTCCAATATTTCCAACAAAAACGTTCGAATTTAGAGTGTCATATCTCCTTGTTTTTTTTTTTAATCCAGCAACTGTATTTCAAAGCTACTAACGTCAATTTCCAAAGGAGAAAATTAAAACCCGGTTATCGTGGCATTAAGAGGATTTTTAACAAATGCTAGACCTGCTCTGCTGTTTTTAATTTCCTAAAACCTGCTGAGAAATACTTCCCTCATACGTGAAATTATTGTTTTAAAATGGTTTTTATCAAAAGAGGAATTATTTTCTTGGCGATGCTTCAGCAGACTCGGAGAGCGAAACAATGTTTCCCTTTCAAAATCCTGAACAAAAATCGATGTTTTTTTTCGAATGTATTGCTTCTTCTAACATCGAAAAACTTAATTTTTCTTTCTCTTCTAGTTACGATTAAGCCGATTTAGACGAGATGTAACACCAACCATCACATAAAAGTTTTGGATCTACTGATCGTGTTTTAATTCTGGATAGTGAGCGCCCTTCTCAAGGAGAAATCCGTTAATTTTTGGAAAAAGGGACGCAAAACGTTCTAAATCGTCCCCTCTTGATAACCAACGTAAATTGTTATGAAAAAGAATTTCAGCGTGCTCACTTTCCATTTCAAATAAAAATTCTTTGAATCGGCGATGATTAAGAGTTTTAGCTAAAATGGAGTTGATAATGGTAATCACTAATTCTATAAATTTACATATTTCTTCTGGAAATGTTTGCGCGCTTCTTGATGAATGATACAACTGTGAACAAGGATTTCGTGATTAATTTTTTCTTCCGAAATAGCAACAAACCCTTTTTCTAAGGTCGGTCAACTTTTGGTCCCATCAGTTGAAATCGATTTTATCAAAGGGAATATGATGTTTATCCATACACTCAATTACAGCACTTGCTAAATCTTTTCACGGGTCTGACCTTTGAGTAGTAATTATCCTAAAAGTTCTTCTTTAGGGCCTGAATGAGACATAAATCTTGCAAAAAGCGAAACTTGTGCTGTATCATTCATGTCACAAGACTTATCAGCTGCTATTGATAAAGCCGAAACCAATTTCAGATCTTCGATATGCTGTGTGTGTACATTCGAACAAATTTTACTTGTTCTATATTTAATGATTTTGGAAGATAATGATAACTCTTTAATTGTTTTCAGAATATCTGCTTTTTCTTAAAATCTTTTAACTTCAACAAAAATTATACTTCAACAAAAAATTATTAAGAACATAGAAATTATGTTCTCAATTCATAGAAGAATTCAGTTTATTAAAATAAGATGCGTTTTTTTCTTACCAAGTTTTTTTTTAATGAAAATATTATTGCGCCTTCCATGGATATTTGGGCCAGAGCCACACTTAAGTGACCAAAGAGCCACATGCGGCTCCGGAGCCACACTTTACCAACCACTGCCTTAGAACTTAGTTACGCCTGTGCCTCCTGAAGCACCCAGGGCATCACAGAGGAGCTGCCAATCCTCCCTGAGGTTTGCTGCTGCAGTGATTTCCTCCCATTCTGGTTGAACGAGACGTGCAGGTTGCGTAGAACCCTCTGGTAATTCTGGCGCTGTGTGTTTCTGTGTCTTCCCCGGCTAAGATTTCCTGGTTGTCAGTGTAAAAAAGCTTTTGGGAGTCTATCGTAATACATACGGAGGCTATATCCTGAACATCTCCACCTTGCAACTCCAATGATGTCGGTCAAAAGAGGTTGTGTCGTCATTTCAAGGATGGACTATTTTGTCGTGTTCTGTTACCAGTTTTCAATCTTCTGTGATGGCACGAGTTTTCAAAAGCCAGAGCTCTCCTCTCTTGTTCTTGATTCATGTGCCATGTTTCAGCTGCGTAAAGTAGCATTGGCATATCATGCGCCATAAAAGGCATAGCTTTAGGTGCAGAAGAAAATTCTGAGACCTCCATACTTGACATATTTTGTTGAAGGCACCATTTACCTCTCTTATTCGGGTGAGTACTTATTTCACTGCCAAGCCAGCATTCTCGATGATACTTCCTAGTATTTGAACCGGACAAGTTGTTCAATATCTTGGTCACCACATTTAATTGACAGAGGAGCAATTAGCTTAAAAGGTTAGAGGCGGACAGCAACACCTTTATATATTGGTATTTTTGTTCATATCAAGTTTCAATACCATCGTTTACTTTCACTTGAAAAACTTTTTTATATCTAATTCGTGTCCGTTCGATGCTATTTCAAATGACGGAATCTGCTGCCCTCTCAAAGATCTTTACACTTTAGTTTAACTTTCAAAAGGGAAAAGGTGCGCCCTCACAAAATTTTCCCTACACTGATGGAACCGAACCAGAGGACGCCCCCCCATTAGGTGGAAAGACAAAGTCGATGAATCCCTCGCCCAAGCCCACATCCCGGTGGAAGAAGCTGCGAGCCTGGCAAGCGATAGGTCAACCTGGAGGCACCTGGTCTCAACATTCTCTATGCCGAACCCTTGACAGGTTAAGTCAGTCAAGCTAAGTCAAGTCACAAAATTTGCCAAGGGAAAATCGGAAATACTGAGAATAACCTAGTTGTGATTTGTAAATTTCTTAATGAGAGGGGGCTGGGTCATTATACAAACATTACTCCTTAAGGAGTAACTCGAGCTTAACTAATTCCACGGTTCTTTAATTTTAGATCCAGAAACTAATTCCGTGTCTCGCTAAAACAAATTAGAAAACCAAGTAAAAATAACAAGTAAACCAAAAAATATGTACTTTATCAAACGCATCAAGTTCAATCCAATGTTCAGCTTTGATAGCGGACGTCATTACTTTAGTTGAGAGGTTCTCTTCTAAATTACCAACAAACGATCTCAGCACATTACGTATTCGTCTCACCCTTGTCATGCTTGCATCATTCGCGATAATTAGGGAGGGGTGCATTGTCTGTAACATGACGTACATCTTTCCACCAGGAGCGCTGCACATATCAAGAACCGATTGACCAGGGTTAATTCCAAGGGCAAGAACAGGTAATATTGATGCTCCGTCCATGCAGTAGTAGCCTATAAAATATATGAAGGTTACAGACACATATAATTATAATATACTACACAGAGCTAGTTTTTGAGATTGTCGAGCGTCTTTTCTTTGAAATGCCAACCAAAAGCAGTAATGCCGATAAAGAAGGCGCCAATGCTGACAAAAAAAAACTATTTTGTGAAAATACGAAACTCAAAAATACAAAATACGATACTGCAAAAATACTGTAAAACTATGACAAACACTGATATGTAATCGGAATTAATACCAATAAATAGCACCTAGATTAATTCGTAGCTTCCACGAAGAAAAAAGTCATTTTTAACAAGAACAGATATATTTTATATGAACCAATGGGTAAATAATGAATTTCTGGAATTAAATGAGCAAATTTTTTGGGAAAAAAAGATCGTTTTCACCTCTCAAAATAAAGCAGAAAAAAGAGAAAACATTGACCCGTTTGCCCCTTGTATGAATACAAAACTCGTTCTTGTCATACAAAGAGCTATTGTTTACATGCGTGCATCTTCCAATAGATTTTTCTACAGTATTTGTTAGCCACCCAAAATAATGAATATTTGGCATATTATGGAAAAAAGAGGCTTTCAGGTATTTTATCATCTTTTATTTTAGAATTAAAGAATCAAAAACTACAAAGCACTCTTTCAATCTAAAACTATAGCTTTAATGAATTTTCGTGAGAAATTTTTTTTTTAAGTACATTCCTTTCTACCAGCAATCCTAAATTTCAAGGATTTGGGAAAAATTTAGAGATGAGACCGTTTAAAAATTTATTATTACTAAAACGCCGTTACTAAAACGACTTATTACATATTAAACTAGTACACTATTAAATTGTCTATTATCATGTTTTACCTTAAACATACGCATTAAATATTGCTGGATTAGAATATATTACATGAGCGATGCGTTTAAATGCTATAATTAAACTGCTATTAAAACAATTTATGGTGTGTTACCTTGTTTATATTAAAAACTACAATGAGCTAATATTATATTAAATATACAAGAGACATTCAAAAATACGCAGAGTTTCCTTTTATTTTTTATTAATTTTTTCTATTAGAATTCCTTTTCTATAACAACTTTTCAACATAATCTTTATCAAGGTCGATGCACGACAGGCGGTGCTTCAATCTATTTGACCTTTGAAAGAAATCTAGAAACCCCGTTACGAGCCGTATACAGGGATACAGGGCGATTGATACAAGATACAGGGCAATTGGAGCGATTCGGCCCAATCGGGCCCCGCGCTTGAAGGGACCCCGTGCTGCCATCAAAGTGAACAATTGATTTTCCGAAATAGTGGTCTTTACTTATATTGTATTTTTTATCCCCCTTGTATCCCTGGCCATGGAACCTTTTGAGAGGAAATAAGAGTATTTCGATTCCAAATTATATTTGTGAATAAATTCTATTATTGTATGTGATTCATCTTGAATAAATCTTATCTAGTATCCGTTGCGTTCAATGAGAGACGTTTGTTTAAATCAGTTTATTGAAGCCAACCGACCTGCAACACAAAACAACAAGCATAAGCACACAGCAAGCAAATTCAATGAGAGCATTACAGGCGGCACAAGCATATCATAATAAAGGTAAGCATACAACATCTTCCTTCACATACAAAATACAAAAAAACAAATAACAACAAAAAAAAACAAAACTCTTCTGAAGCATCATAATCACTATCGTAAATGACCATAGTTCCATTTAGTTATTCACAGATCGAAAATCTGTCTTGGTTTTATGGACCTTCCATATCTTGACACGCGTGGCCCAAATAGTCCCGTTTGTATTAGAATTCCTATTACTGTTCACTGGAACCGGATTCGGAGTTGCAAACGGTATGGCTGGAACATCAGCATTTTCATCAACTCTAAACCTTGGTGGAGTAGCAATAGTCGGATTGGTAGCGTCTAGTTTTTCAGGGGACTCAGTATCCTCAAGTAATGGACCCGGCGCAATGGACTGGCTCTCATCTGAGTCTACAAGTTCGTATGGAATGTTAATTTCGGTTTCCCCCGGCGCAGTGAATCTAGGCTTCAAATGCACGCGGTTTCGTCTGTAAGTATTTCCGTTTTCCGTTTGTACTAGATAAGATCTTGGCTCTGGCATTGACAGAACTATCCCTTTCTTCCAATGCTTATCTTCTTTTGGCAGTTTCATCCAAACTATTCCGTTTGGACTCAGCACAGCTAAGTCTTTCGCATGCCGGTCATAGTGGGTTTTCTGCCTACACTGATTTCTTTCATGAACCTTGATGATCTCTTTTCTATTTATTACCTTGGGACGCAGCTGGATAGTTGGTAGAATCGACCTCGGAGTCCTGCTCATGAGCAGTTGAGCTGGTGATGCAGATCCCCTGATTGAAGTACTCCTGTACTCAAGGAGACCAAGATAAGGATCCGAATTGGAGTCAACTGCTTTCTGCATGATTCTTTTTGCAATGTCTACTGCCTTTTCTATATGTCCATTCGATTTTGGGAAGTTTGGGCTTGATGTACAGAGCTGGATGTCGTACAGTTGCAGAAAACTAAGGAACTCACTGGATGAGAACTGTGGCCCATTGTCTGACCTAATCTTCAACGGTATGCCGTATCTAGCAAAATGTGACTTGAGTTTGGTGATGATTTCCGACGAAGTTGTGCAGATCAATCTCGATGAACCGGCTATAGTAGTCACTGGTAATGAGGTAGTTTCTGCCCTTCAATTGACAAAGGTCTACACCGATAGTTTCCCATGGGCCTTGGGGTAATGGAGTAGAAAGCAAAGACTCTCTGGGGTTGTTTGGTGCATATTTCCCACACGATTCGCAGCTCTTTACAAACTCTTCTATTTCATGGTTCATTCGAGGCCAGAAAACCACAGTTCGCGCTCCCTGTTTGGTTTTTTCCATGCCCATGTGGGATGCCTGCAGTTGCTGGAGAATGTTTGGCTGGATGGCTAAAGGAATGACAATTCGGTCAGCCTTCAAGATGATGCCATCGACAACCGCTAGCTCTTCTCTGAAATTCCAGTATGGGATAACAAGTCTTGGACAAGACTTTCTGACGACAGGCCACCCTTCCTGGATCACTTTGATGAGGGTTTGCATGACTGGATCTCGCTGATTTTCTTTTCGGATTTGCTCCATTTTTGTATCACTAACAGGTATGTGCTTAACAAACGAGTTTACATGAAATTCGATCTCATTTTGAAAATCGTCATTTTCTTCAGATGTGTGCAGCCTTGACAGGGCATCAGCTACTGGGATATCTTTGCCTCTAATGTAGTGAACCTCCAAATCGTACGGCTGTATCTGAAGCATCATCCTTTGCAGCCCTGGTGGTGCCTGAGACAAAGGCTCTGACAGAAGGGCTTCCAAAGGCTTGTGATCTGTGTACAGCTTGACTTTTCGGCCATAAATGTATTTCTACTCTTTACAGAATAGAAATAGAAAAAAGAAGAAATCTAATATTTTCAGTGAAATGATTAGAGACTTAACGAAATTTTAACGAATTAAAATTATATTCCAAAAATACTCACTTATGTCACCATAGAGTGACATGAACGCAAAGAGTGACATAGAGTGACATGAACGAAATTTTAACGAATTAAAATTATATTCCAAAAATACTCACTTATGTCACCATAGAGTGACATGAACGTCAATATGTGCAAAGGTTGCTCATAAAGGGAGAGAAATACCACCACTGTCAGCCAAATATTTTTAATAATAGCATACAATTTGTACTTATTAATACTGATTGGAACGTACACAGTGTCTGCAAAGTACCAAGAATGCAGCCAAAAATAACGAAAAGACAAGAGGAAAAAAAGTCGTATGTAGGCTTCTACAAATCTCCCTTTATTTCGATAAAATATTTGCCCCGCGTACTACAGTGCTTAATGCAACTACTTTTCACATGTCTGTCAGCTGAAAAGGCCTCTGATTGGTTGAAACTGATCGTACGGCGTAAGCTCCGACTAATCAGCGCCTATTCCATTGAAAACTAATTACAGTCAGATCTATTGAACGCATCACTAGATTGTTCATAGCCCTGGTTTTATGTTGGCGTCTCAAAGGTTCTATTACATGTTTTGGCGCTGCACAATAGACCCATCCCAACCGTACAGCAACGAAAAAGCACCAAATCTAGAACTGAATAGAAAAAATTTAATGTAAATAACATGATGAACTTTTTTCTCTGTTAGTTTACATTCATTCTTTAAACAGCATGGCTAAAACTAGTTTATCGATCAATTCCTTTTCGATTCTTAAAATCTGGGACTGAATAGAAAGCATGTACTATATAAAGCATGATGAAGTTATTTCTCTTAGGTTAAATTCATTCTTGAAACAGCATAGCAAAAAATAGTTTCTCGATCAATTACATTTCCAATTCCTGAAATCTGGGACTGAACAGAAAGCATGTAATGTAGAAAGCATGCTGAACTTTTTTTCTCTTAGCTTACATTCATTCTTTCAACAGCATAGCAAAAATTAGTTTCTCGATTAATCCCATTTCCGTTTTTTTTTTTTTAATCTGAGACTGAATAGAAAGCACGTAATATAGAAAGCATGATCAAGTTTTTTCTCTTAACTTACATTCATTCTTTAAACAGCATGGCTAAGGTTAATTTCTCGATCAGTTCCATTTCATTGACTGAACTAAAATTTTTTTTTATAAGTATCAAGGAGACAAAGAAAAGTCTTCTTTCAAGTAAAAACTTTTCATCGTGTAGTAAAACACGTGTTTTTAAGCGAATATACATATTTGCCACCAAAGGGTGAAAGTTGTCAAAATGACTAGTTGTCCTCAAAGGGAATGGGCGTCAATGTTCTCAGGAGTAGTTAGTCTTAAATGTTATGTCGAACGGCAAAATGAGCGTCATTTTGCTTTACAACGGTGCTAAGATACACAGTAGAAGCATTTATTATGTTTGACCTCCAGTAATTCTATCTCGTGTTTCTCTTTTAAAGAATGATTTAAGACATATTTTTCTTTGGAGGGGAGGGGCCATCTACAAGCCTCATCTTTTATATGAATCCCGACCACATTTTATTTAGTGGAATCAGATACTTACCAGAAGTATTTAAAATACCATGTCTGGGCTCAGGTAATTCTTCGTCATTTCCCTTTTCTCTTGTGTAAACATTCAACATAGCAGGAAAACTGATTGGTTTTCCTTTAACAACTTTTACTTCATAGTCAAAACATGATTGGAAGTATTTCGTCTCATCCAGAGGCTCAGCTGAATTTTCACCACCCTAAAATGGATAAAAAAAAAATCCTTATAGCCTACTGCAGTAGGCAACTGTATAGGCTATATTAACCCGGCTCTTTGGAAAACGCGTATTCTTTACCAGTGCTTTGAAATGTCTGGATAACAAATTTTCAAATTATATGTCTGTAATTATATGTCGGGTTTTCTTACAGGTGACACTTCTAATCATTTTGGTGTATTTGCAAGTTACTCGGTATGTTTTGATAATGAAGGTATAACAATTTAGTTATAACCAATACGGTGTTTGGTCATAAAATGGCTCATAAGTTAACATGGTATTCACGTGCTGGTAAGACAGCAAACCCCATTGATTATGTTATTGTAAACCGAAGACTGGCAGGATCAAAACAAGATACTAGGGTATATAGGAGTGCCGTTATTGATGTTAACTATCTAGTATGATGTTGGTAGACTCCAGGAGAAGAATTTGAGAGACACTTTCCAGGAACAGTTGAATACTAAACTTTAGAGTTTAAAATTTGATAATGAGGAAGATAGTTGGAATAATTTTAGAAAAATAATTTGTGAAGTTGCTGAAGATGTCTTAGGGAAGAAAGCTAGAACTGCAGCTAAGAATATTAGTGAAAAAGCTTTATGTTCGATAGAAAGGAGAAAGGACTTGTACAAATGCATTCAGTTACCTGAATGCATTCAACCGAGTAAGAGCTCTTCGCGCCAGGACCTATTACAAGTGAATGAATTGGTCTAGTTGAACAGTTAATATTAACCGTGATAAATTAGTCTGCTGTGAGCTGAACTTATGAACTTTGATATTTGAATTTGAATAAGTTTCTAAAGGATGGGAAAGAGAAAGAAGAAAATGGAAGAATCTCTAAATTTGTATGCGTCTACGGCAACGAGTCAAGGTGATGAAGTTTCTATAAAGTCTTTAGCAGAAAGTATCAGTTTGATTTTAGAAACAGTTAAAGGAAATACTGCCACCTTAGAATCATTAAAATCTAACATCAAAGCAATTGAAGATAGTGTAAAAAAAATTGGAAGAAATTGTTTCTGAATCGAATAAAGAAGTGGCGCAGCTGATACTGCATGTTCAGAATGTTGAATTAGAGACGGCAAGCTTCAAAAATCAAATATCTGTGTTGGCGGAGGAAAATATAGCGCTTAAATCACATATCGACTGTATGTCGCTTACTCTGATGAAATTGGAAAGTAATGAAAATGATAAACATTTAGTGATGTGGAATGTGAAAGTTCAAGATGAAATAAGAGCACAGGAATTACTGTCTAAAGTTGTTATTGAAGGCCTTGATCTCCCAGCCCCAAGCCCAGTTAAGTTGGTGGATTTCAGGGAAAATGCCAAATTCTTGAAATTTGAATTGCCATCGAGGTTGATCAGGAATGAGATTTTGAAGAACGCCAAGAAAATGAAAAACAAAAAAATTGGAGGATTCGAGAAAATATATCTGACGGATGATGCGCCGAAGTCTGTTCGTGAAGTTCGAAAGAGGTTGCTTCATGTGAAATTAAAATTGCACGATTTTGGAATTGACTCTTCGTTGTCGAAAGGTGTACCCCCTGCCTAGTTATCAAGCGGCGAGATGGTCCGGATGAACGACTGACAGTTAGTGAAGGTTTCGTTCTAATTACTGACCTTGAAAGGAAACATGGTGGTTGAATCGCAAATATGGATACATGATTTTTTTTTAAGACTGATTGTGTTGATATGATAGTGGATTAGTTTTGATAAATAATGTGAGTATAAGTGTTCGGTATTTATTTGGGTTGAAATAAAAAATGTGGTGGGTTCTGTGCGGTTTGATGTATTTGGGTGATATTATTATGATTAAGAATTTATTTAGTGTGAGTTTTAGTGTTTGTAATATCATGTAAGATCAGTACATGATAATGGTTAGTCAAGTTCACGAGATCCCTACATCTAGGCTGGAGGAATTGGAAAGAAATTCAGCCCTTTTTAGTAATGTATTCCAAACGCCCCTAGCCCATGATAATAATGAAATTTGAAATTCTTTTTTAGTCCCCCCAAATAAATATTTATTTTCTCATGAAATAGTTCATAAAAACCCAAATATGAGGAGAATATCTTTTTGGAACTGTCGTAGATGGAGGAGCGGGCAAGATGCAATTTTAAAAAATTATTTGAATCTGGTACGGATATTTTTGGAGTTTGTGAAACATTTTTAGATCAAATTTCGGCAAAAAAAATTAATATTAGTGATTTCCAATTTTTTCACGTAAGTAGAACTCAACAAAAGCAAGGTGGTTTAGCAATACTGGTTAAAAATTATATTCCGGCATGACTGAAAGAAAAATTTTTATTTTTGAATACGGAGATGATTTTCGAAAGCTGTATTGTTGAATGTTTTCTACCAAATAATGATAAACTTTTAATTGCTAAAATTTATCGTCCTCCCTCATCAAATAAGGCAGATTTTATTGATAAATTTGAAAATATGTTAAGGGTGATATCAAATCTTCGAATGTCATTTTTAATCCTTGGGGACTTCAATATTGATTTAATGGGATGTCTCCCATCTAGACAGCAAGGAATCGACCGACATGTCCTTCAGTTTTTGGAATGTAACCTTTCTCATGGTATGAACCCAGTATGTTTTATTCCGACACGCATAACAAATTCTTCTTTTTCTCTGATTGATAATATTTTTGCACCTTATCCTTGTGAGGCTACATTCGTGGTTATGGAGGATACATCTGACCATTGTATTTTAATGTCTGACTTCAAAGCGCAAAAGATAGTCAATAAAGAAAATCATATGAAGAGGAGAAACTTTTCACAAGTAAATATGAATGAATTGAAATCTAATCTTAGCGATGTAGGATGGAGTGAAGTTATTAATGAGAATGACCCCAACATATCTTTAGATATATTTTATCGAATTTTGAATGACAAAGTGGACCTTCAGTGCCCATTTAAAACTACACACCGGAAAAGAACCTCACCCAAACAACCTTGGATAAGTCCATCACTTCTAAAATCTATCAAGGAAAAAAATAGACTGTATAAGATAAAAATGAAATACCCCTCAGCTCATAATGTACAGCGATTCAAAAATTATAAAAATTTGCTAGTTAAAACTCTCAGAACAAGTGAAAAAATTTATTATGAAAATGCATTTAAAAAATCTGATTCACCTCGGACTACATGGAAATTAAATAAGAAAAAATTGGAAAGAATATTAAAAATCCACACCCTGAAGTGATCATAAATGAAAATGGTTTTGAGTTGAAGGGGAGGGATGTTGCTGCATAATATTTTTGTCATTATTTTTCTCATATTAGTTCTACCGTTGAACTGGAATCCCCCGAATCTCCATTTCATTCATATAAAGAATATCTCCCGCCATCCGAAAATTCCAGTATGTTCCTGGCGCCTGTCACTTTCGGTGAGTTCCAGAAAGTAATTATGAATCTAAAGAGTGGTAATTCTCTGGGTCTAGATGGGCTCTCCATAAATATTCTGAAAGAACTTGCATGTGTAATCCACGTCCCGGTGCTTCATATTTTAAATGCATCTATGTCATCAGGGATCTTTCCGGAAGTATGGAAATCTGCACGAGTTATTCCAATTCATAAGAAAGGTGATAAGACAGATATAGGTAACTATCGCCCAATAGCTATTCTTTCCCCTATATCTAAGGTTATTGAAAAAATTATTCGAAAAAGAATTGTCTCGTATTTTGATAAAAGGAACTTATTTACTAAAAATCAGTTTGGATTCAGGGCGGGTCATTCTACTGAACAAGCTATTACAGCGCTAATTTTGGAGATTAATGATTCATTAAATGATGAAAATCATGTATCTACTCTTTTCTATGATATAAAAAAGGCATTTGATACGCTAAACCATGAAATTTTATTGAAGAAAATTAATAATGCAGGTATTAGAGGTAAAGGACTAGATCTAATAAAATCTTACTTGCATGGTCGAAAAATTCAGGTAGAAGTAAATGGGCACCTGTCAAGCCATATTGTTATTGATGATATTGGAGTCCCCCAGGGATCAGTATTAGGGCCATTACTATTTTTGATTTATATAAATGACCATTCGAGGTGTTTACCCCAAGATAGTAGTTTAGCAGTAATTTTTGCAGATGATACGGCGATGACAGTAAAAGCTAAAACCCCATCTTTGTTGGCTGAGAAAATGGTGACTGAAATGAATTCTGTGAATAAATGGTTTGCATGTAACTACCTGGCTCCGAACTTTTCTAAAAACTGAATTCCTGATTTTTGGGCGGTCACAGCGGGCAGTAGATAAAATTACCATAGAAGAGTTAATTGTAAATCAAAGTATGATAAAAAGAGTAAATTCATTTCGTTACCTTGGGATTATTCTTGATGAGCTTTTATCTTTCCGTAAGCATTCTGATTATTTGAATTGAAACTTGCCCATAACTTAGGTTGTCTTCACAGAATGAAACATGTATTTCCTTTTTCCATCCTTCAAATTTTATATCATTCTCTAATTGAATCATATTTTAAATATTGCCCTGTAATATACCTCAACACATTTATGGTCCATCTCCAACCTCTTCAAATAATTCAAAATAAGGCGGTTAGAATCCTGGGTACTTTTGTTCATCGCCCAGTGAGGCTTCAAAATCTTTCAGAAACCCAAACTTTATATCTTTTTCTCAATATACTTAATCTCAAACAACTGAGAGACCTGCATACAGCAATGTGGTATTATGATATCCAATCTTCGGCAAATTATTTCCATGATCTGGGTATAATTGAGACTCCCATTTCTCCTGCCAACCACGTCTGCTCCAAGAATTATCGCATTCCCCCAATTAAATCTGAAAGAGCTAGATTCTCAATCATATACCAGATTCCTTATATTGCAAATAAATTTAATTTAATATATGTGTCCCCAAGATTCAAGAGCCGATTTTCTTTGAAAAAACATATTTCAAAAATTGTTCTTTGCCTGGATGTTGGGATTGGTGAATTTGGAGTTTAGTATGAAATTTGTTGTGGTGTTCTCGCGCTGGGGTGGCCTCCTCTGTTATCTCCTACCATGTGTGTCTTTTTTTTCTTTCATTATTGATATGCTTTATTTGTTATTTCGGCATATTTTTTTTATGTTTTTGGCCAACACATCCAGCCCTGCTCACCGTCGGCCAGTTTAGAAAACAAAGCTTTAAGAGAAGAACAGTGCGGTTTTAGAAAAGGTAGATGATGTCGACCAAATTTTCACTCTTAGGTTAATAATTGAGAAGTGCCTGATTTTTCAAAAACCTTTGGTCCTCAGTTTTATAGATTATGAGCAAGCATTCGATTCTGTTGATAGGCATCCTAGATGAAAGTGTGAGCAAAATGAATGAAGTTTTAGAGGTTTTGCAAGTTCAGGGTGCTAGAATAGGTTTGAAAATTAATGTTAAGAAGACTAAGTCACTAAGGCTAGGAATAAGTGAAGATGATAAGGTGAAGTTCGGTAATGAAAAGATTTATCAGGTGGACAGCTTCACTTACCTTGGTAGTATTATTAGTAGAGATGGTGGGGAGCAGTGAAGATGTCAAAAGTAGAATAGCCAAGGCTTAGGGTGTTTTTTTACAATTAAAAGAAGTTTGGAAGAATAGGAAGATAAGTCTGCAAACCAAGATTAGAATATTAGAAGCGACAGTGATGACAGTGGTCAAATATGGCTCTGAAGCATGGGCGCTCTGAAAAGCGGATGAAGATTTGCTAGATGTTTTCCAGAGAAATTGCTTAAGGATTGTTCTGGGAACCCGACTGACTGACCGTATTTCAAACAATAGGCTATACGAAAAATGAGGTTCAATACCGCTCTCAAGGGCTATAATAAAAGAAAGGTTGAGGTGGCTAGGGCACGTTGTGCGGATGAAGGATGACAGATTGCCGAAGATTGTTCTTTCCCGCCAACTTTCTAGGGCTAAACAGAAAGCAGGTCGTCCTCGTCTGGGGTGGGAGGACGTCATAAAGAAAGATTTAAAGGAAATGGGAACTTCATGAGCGGGTGTGAAAAGGGAGGCTTTGAATAAATTGGGATGGAGGAGGAGCGGGCGTAGCTGTGTTGACCTCATGCGTCTTGGTGCTGCGGTGAGTTGTAAGTAGTAGTAGTAGTAGTTTGATAATGAAAAGTCCACAAAGAAGAGCAGTCTCAGGCTGAGGGTGCTACTCGATAAAGATATGCTTCTGAAATGTAAGAATAAGCTAGCCAATAAGGATTGGAAAACGGAGTTTGCGCATTCAGTCTTTGCGGATATTGACTCTAAGTTTAGACTGTTTTACCAAATAATTCAACAATCCCTGGAAAAATGCTCAAAATATGTTAAGAAAAATAAAAGAAAAACTTCAAAGAAGCCTTGGACTACTCCGAGTTTATTGAGATCGATAAATAAGAAGAATAATTTGTATGAGAAAAAGGTACGTCATCCCTGCGATACAAATGAGCGAATTTATAAGTTATCGCAATGCCCTAAACAGACTACTGCGAAGGAGTCGAAATGATTACTCCTTTTATGGAAGGATGAAAACGTCACAGCACTCAATGGACTGGCGGCCGTGAGCTGAGCCTGAATCATGGCTATGCAACTTGAAAGAGACTTTGCGGCATGAATTTGTTGATTTAGACCAGGCACTTGACGATCCACATGAAAAATTAGCAGAAAGATTCGAATGGTATCAAGTAGAATCCACTTTCGCTTTTAACTCCACTTTTGTGGAGAGGTTATAGTTCCAAGGTGTTTGATACCCCGTTACTCACTTTTGAATGAAAAGTTGATAAAAAGTAAAAGGTTTTTTCAAATGAAGGTAAAGAATGAGGTTAAGACGTTGAAAACGTGAATGACACTCAGGCTATATTTAGGGTACAAATGGAACGAATTACCAGTTCATATATCTAGTAGAAATAGCCAAAAACGATATAAGCGTGGTAAATTCACTGGCCTCCGGTTCGCAGGATTCGGACAAACTTTCCTTAGTCACACTTCAAACACTAAACTTGACACTCTGTTGTGGTGCCAGTCCACCCCAGGTCCCATCACCCTTCCCCTGCGTAAGAACTAAGGGTTTGAAGCCTTCTCCTTCCCCTACCCTCCGTACTCAAATGTATTTGTATATTATCAGTATCTTCTTGCATGCTTTCTAAACCGCAGATACTTATAATTAAGCAGGTTTTTTCGCACTTATACAGAGAACAGATGGCGCTAACAAAAATGTCAATCGATTTTGTAGGAGCTTCGATAAAAGTATTTTTACCTTGCTAACTATATCCAATCTGCAGTTGCTCTATGATTAATATCCAAAGAATTCAGAAGAAGTTCTAATCATTTTTTGCATATATTCAATTCAATTCAATTTATTCAAATAAAAATGAAACATAACACCAATAATAATAAGGATCCTGGAAGCGAACTTGTTGAGGACCATAACAACAAAAAATTGAAAATTAAGAAGAGAGAAAAAAGAGAAAAAAAAGAAAAAAGAAAGGGAAAACACGGGTAAACTAAAGCAAATTGATTAGAAATTTAGAGAATTATAATATCAAAGTTTAGTAACATTGTTATACAGCGTGCGAAAACTTGTGGATAGTTCGATACTGGAGGGTATTATATTCCATTGAAGTATAGATTTGTAAATGGGGGATTGCTGGGCAAAGCTAGAGACACACTTGGGGACAATAAAGGAACGGTTGGATGAACGGAGACAGAAGCCTTCAGAATTATTACAATTAAAATAAGATAATAATTGGGGAGGAAGATTTTTATGGTAAGCGGAGTATGCAAGGGATAGATTTTATTTTTTAATGATTTGTTCAAAAGGGATAATATTAAAATCGGAGTACAAGTCCTGGGTGAGATATAGTCGGGCCATCCAAAAAACTGCTTTGATGGCACAGTTTGGGCAGATTTTACTTTATAATTTTAATATAACTGATTTTAATATAACTGAAGGATAAGTGTTGCCCCAAAAAGATCCGCAGTATGAGATATATGGGTAAACAAAAGAGTAATAAATGGTGACAAGAATATCAGGAGGAAGAAAATTATTCATACGATTAATCATACTTACCTGTCGCAAGATTATGGCTCTGATGTATGAAACATGTATTGCAAATGATAGGGAGGAGTCTATGTGGACACCAAGAAACTTAGCAACTTCGACCTGCGGGAGGAGACTGGTGGAATATTTTAGGCCAAGTGCTTGCTGAGCTTAATTTTTTTGTAAGGGCTTCGAAACAATACAACCTGACTTTTCTTGCTGTTAATGGTCATGCAGTTAACAAGACACCATTCCTGTACTCTATTCAGAAGGATTTGAGTAGAGGTGACGACAGATGGTAAATTAAGGCCGGTGATGAAAAAGTTGCTATCGTAAGCAAAAAGTACTGGGTGCACTGATGGACCCAGGTCCGTAACCAAATCATTAATGTAAAGGAGAAAAAGTATTGGACCCAGAATAGAGCCCTACAGAACGCCCCTCCGGACAGGTACGGGATGCGAGGTCATGCCGCCCAGACTCACACTCTGTACCAGAGAGATAAGAGCCGAACCATGAGAAAGGAATTCCACGAATCCCGTGTTCTTGAGTTTCATAGGCAGCGCGATAGCGCTGCCTATGGGGCACAATGTATTATTTTTTTTTCTTCTTCTTCTCCATACCCGGGCACTTCGTATCGCAGGAGTTGTCGTAGAAACTTCGAAAAGGGTTCATTCGATTGGAAATTGGAGTAGCTAGTGCCCTTTTTAATAGTCGAAAGTGATAGGAGGGCAATTAGCCCCCCCCCCACGCCCATAATTCCCCCAAACACATCCAATCAAAATTTTGAGACAGATAGAAAATCTTTCCAGATAGAAAATATCTTTTTAAGGAGAACACTCCCCCAAAACCCTCGTGGCAAGGGTTTTAAATTATGCCCTGGGGGCATATAAGGTTTTTTATAGAAGGCGTTGTCGTAGAAACTTCAAAAAAGGCTCATTCGATTGGAAATTCAAAGGGCTAGAGGCCTTTTTAATAGTCAAAAGTGATTGGAGGGCAACTAGCCCCCCCCTCCGCCCATCATTCCCCCAAACACATCCAATCAAAATTTTGAGACAGCCATTTTGTTCAGCGTAGTTGATTTCCAGATAGAAAATATGTTTTTGAGGAGGACACTCCCCTACAACTCTTGGGGCAAGGGTTTTAAGTTATGCCCTGGGGGCATATAAGGTTTTTATAGAAGGTATTGTCGTAGAAACTTCAAAAAAAGGCTCATTCGATTGGAAATTCAAAGGGCTAGTGCCCTTTTTAATAGTCGAAAGTGATTGGAGGGCAACCAGCCACCCCCCCCCCCCACTCCCATCATTCCCCGAAACACATCCAATCAAAATTTTGATGATAGCCACATTATTCAACGTAGTTTTAAGTTCTGTAAATTAGGTCTTTGAGGATGACAACCCCCTCTTGTCTGGCCCACGGCCACAGCAAAAAACACTACAAACAGTCCCATCCGTCTTGCC
The DNA here is from genome assembly GCA_029168905.1 of Artemia sp. Kazakhstan ARC1039. Lineage (NCBI taxonomy): Eukaryota > Metazoa > Arthropoda > Branchiopoda > Anostraca > Artemiidae > Artemia > Artemia sp. Kazakhstan ARC1039. The sequence goes on along the minus strand of JAQQPU010010687.1, from coordinate 5,523 downwards.
TTAAGTTTGGGAAAACAGGCCACGCAATTAGTGAATGACCTTAGTCAGACCCTTTCTGCAGAAATTGTAGCCGCAAGGGACACAAAGCCCTCCAAAAACTATCTTGCCCGGCTCACAAAAAGCAAGTCGTAATCCTTAGAACATCGGATAAAATGAACTTACCCTACTCAGTTGTAGCTGCAAAAATCCCTCGGCAACCCATACCCCATCGGCCCAGTAGAAGCCAAGCAACAGTTTTTGTAGAAGATGCATATACAGTATCATTTCCTAAAGAGGCAAACAATGTTCATACTCAAGGTATTAGTCAGTCCCCCCATCCCTTACCTAAGTTTACATCAACATCCTGCCCTCCAAAAGATTCATCCGAAAGTTGCCAAGAATGGCAAAGACTTGCAACTTATCTCACAGTCAGTCACTTAATTGAGGTTAGTAATGAACCTGAGGAAACCAAAAATATTCTCAAGAAGAAAGCTATCACTAAACTCCTAGGTGATGACATCTTACAAACAGCTATAGCTCAACTATCTTCCATAAAAAAGGACATAGATTCCAAATTGAAGCTAGTTAAGTCTGTTGACTCAACTGCAAGTCAAATCGGTGCCACTGCCCTAGTCAAAGGCAAGAAATCTAAGAAAAAAACGGCAAACTTTCCATCCCAGTCGAAAGTTACCACCAATGATAATTCGTTGGCTGAAGAAGAATTTCGATATTCAAACCTAGCAAATGATAAAACTCTGATCACAATGGATTAAATGTGTACTATGCAAGATTTTACGTTTCTCACAAATTTATCACTGTGCAATAATGTTGGTTTTACCTATTACGATGACAAAAATAATTAGCCCACCAACCCCTTAGCTAGCCCCGATAGCCCCTTAAACCAAATTAACTGTGAATATCTCGACACTTTTAATTTTGTGAAAAATGTAAAACAAAAGCTAATGGAAGAGACCAAACTTAATGTAATTTGCTTTAACATCAGAAGAATACGAGATAAGTGGACTAATTTTAAAGATTTAATTTTAATTAACGGTTACTGCCCTTTCGACGTAATTGGAATAACGGAGACGTGGCTTTCAAAAATTGATGATACTAATGAATTTTCCCTCCCTGGCTTTCAAGCTATTCATATTGAAAGAAAATTAATCAAGTCCTTTGGTGGCATTTCTCTTTACATCCGGTTAAGTCTAAAATTTACCAGGCTATTAGACTGTGAATCCTTATTCTCGCAACCTATAAATAATAGATGCATTTAGTCAATAATTGTAGACATAAAGACATAATAATGATTGTGATACCTTCTTTGACACATTTACCTCAAGTGGTCTTCTTCCAACAATCCTTTTTCCTACTAGAGTTGATCCTATGAGGTCTATCGCTACTGTAATTGATAAAATATTTGTATCCACTTCCCTTGGAAACCACCTGTCCTCCAAAATAATATTCTGGGACCTGTCAGACCACTTTCCAATCTATCTCTCCCTACCCTCCCTACCAACTACTCAACCCTCTAGAACTAATACCCCTACGTCTAATAGAATATATAATATTGTGAATATGAACCGGTTCACGGATCGTTTGAAATCCTTTGACTGGTCCAAGGTTTTGGATAGTCAGGATGTTAATTCAGCCACAGATAGTTTTACACAGGGACTGAGTGACCTTATCAGTTCAACCTTTCCAGTCCGTAAATCAAACCGAAAAACTACCCACATACGCCCCTGGATGTCCAATAGCCTGATAATCTCCTCATATCGTAAAAATGACCTATATAAATTAGCTTGCAAAACCAGTAGCGTTATTGACCTAACTAATTATAAAAAATACAAAAACTTATATATCAAACTCGTCCGGGAAGCAAAAAAAATTATTATTATTCAAAAATCTCTCACCGCAAAGGGAACTTGCAAAAAATTTGGTTCACAATAAATGAAATTCTTTCAAAAAAAGGAATTCAAGACCTATACCTATTAACCTTAAGGACATCAGTGGCAGATTAATTGACCCAATTTCAGTACCGGATGCTTTTAATAATTATTTCACCAATATTCCAAATGCTAACTCCTGTTCCCCCTCCGAGTCAGTACACCCTAGCAAGAATCCCAGATCCATGTTTTTTTTTTCTCCAACTGATAGTAAAGAAGTGCTTCAAGTTATCGAATCTCTCTCTAATAGTAGTACACCTGACTTCTTTGGGATAAGTAATAAGCTTCTTAGAACCGCATCTTCCTATGTTTGTGAACCCATTATACACATAGCAAACCTGTCTATGATCAATGGAGTCTTCCTAGAAATATTTAAATCAGCAATTGTTATCCCGTTTCATAAAAAAAGGCTATCCGTCTGAGATAAGGAATTATCGTCCAATCTCACTTCTCCCAGTTATATCCAAAGGGCTCGAGATAATTATCTTCCGGCGTCTCTCCCTTTTTATTTGGGATTAATCCTTCAGATTCGTTGATTTCTTCTCATCAATATGGCTTCCGTTCCAAATTATCAACTGCTGATGGACTAATCGACTCCACACAGTTTATATATTTTCCCAACTTGACCTTAAAAAATACTGTATTGGGCTTATTTCTGGATTTTTCTAAGACCTTTGACATGGTTTATCACAGTGTTTTATTATGTATTATTTAAAAAAACTTGTTCCACAAAATAAGTTTTTCAAAGAAAAGTAAAAAACTCCATTAAACAAAAAATAAGCAAAAATACGGAACTTTCGGATGAATCTTTTGGAGGGCAGGATGTTGAAGTAAACTTAGGTAAGGGATGGGGGGACTGACTAATACCTTGAGTATGAACATTGTTTGCCTCTTTAGGAAATGATACTGTATTTGCATCTTCTACAAAAACTGTTGCTTCGCTTCTACTGGGCCGATGGGGAATGGGTTGCCGAGGGATTCTTGCAGCTACAACTGAGTAGGGTAAGTTCATTTTATCCGATGTTCTAAGGATTACGACTCGCTTTTTGTGAGCTGGGCAAGATAGTTTTTGGAGGGCTGTGTGTCCCTAGCGGTTACAATTTCTGCAGAAAGGGTCTGACTGAGGTCATTCACTAATTGCGTGGCCTGTTTTCCCAAACTTAAGGCAAGACAGATGGGACTGTTTCCAGTGTTTTTTGCTGTGGCCGTGGGCCAGACAAGAGGAGCATTGTAGGGCCTTAGGCTTATAAATCTTGTAAAAAAGGGACAAACCGTACAAGAATATTTCTCTGTTTAGCTCAACTTTGCAGGAAATGAGGATTGAACGGCTTGGGTGAAGGACTCCTTCTTTGTTTAAACTTAGCCTTATTGCAGTTGAAGGATTTATGAGAAGGCCTGAAGAATTAGTTCAGTTTGTATTTCCTCCACTTTTACACTGGTATCAACACCATAAAGCACATACATGTGTAACTTTTCCACATCTTTTTTGATGGCTAAAATTTTCGAGCCATCAAGAATTATTTCTGTGGATTTTGACAGGACATGGTCTGCCGCCTGAGAAGACGTAAGGTAAATATTACTTGTCCTGCTTTAAAACAAGTTCAAAATTTACCTTGGCGATCAGACAGACAGCTTTCCTAATTTGCGTTATTCGATCTTTTGAAAAGGGTTGGCCATTGGTTTTCTTGATTGAGACAGTATAATAATTGGGGTAATCTGTAGTACTAGTTTCTGGGACACTTTAAGGGAGAGGTTGTAGTATCACTGGCGAACGAGTTTCATCCTTCTCCCTCTTTTTGCCAGGCGGCTCACCTCTTTCATTAGAGTTAGTTGCGGCTAAGGCCTGAATTCCTGACAAGTGGCTAGCTGTTTTGGACCGCATAGTTGGGGGGGGGGGGTTCTAGGAAGAGTTTTAGAAGTATGTTGGAAGGACGACTGGCCAAGGGTTTCAGTGGGAGTATCCTTCTCGGGTGGTAGCCTTAGGGGCTGCTTTTTTCCCGACATTTATTCTGACGAGACACTGCAGATTCACGAACTATTAATCAGTCTTAATTCAAGGTTACTTGACCAAAAGTAAATATTCAGTTATGGAACAAAATTATTCACTATGATAAATAATAATTCACTTTGTATGAAGTCAACAATCCCTCACAATTAAATCCACAAGTTAATTGCACAGTCTAACACAGTACAGTACAAAAGATAATCCGATTAGGTTCATAAGTTAGTTTTTTTTGTTCAGATACTAAACTCATGCTGTTCATTTTTCATTTTCATTTTTTTGCATATATAAAATCATTTTGCATAAATATTGTCAAGAAGTCAATATAGAGACAAGAGAGGCCTGGGAAGAGGGACCACGGACTACTGGTTCGTGATGAATACCTAGTTAAAATTCAAATGGCAAAGCCTCTTTTCAGAGAGAAAAGTATAGAGTGGTGCTAGCTGGTAGAATTGACTAAATAGTCCGTTTAGGACTCCTGACTAAATGTGTGGAAGACCAAATTGCTACAGCAAGAAATAAAGTACAACTAACCACTCGGCGTTAGGTTTGTCATTTTTGAGAATCTCTGATGCTTTTAATCAAATTTAATATTAATTTCAAAGCCTATGAATCAATTAAAAGCTAAAATGCGCCTGACTATGTCTTATAAGAAGAATAAACTCCTTGTAATTATGTTGTCCATTGAGCTACATGTTGAACTGAACTGAAGAATTATTTCTTCAAAAATGATCGATGAATGAGTGAGGGGTGCTTGTGTCTGCTGGCATAAATCTTTATGCTCTTAGCGTAAGAAAAAAAAATCTTCTGGTAGAAGTAAACATCGAAGTTGAACGTTATCAAATATTTACCAAGATCGATTTTTTTTTTATTGGAAATAACTGAAAAAGAGGCGAAAGCCTCCATCTTTTTAAATTAAACAAGAAATTATATCTGAATTCTTCTCTCTGATTAAGTGAGGGAGAAATCTAATCGTAAATTATACGTCCATAAGCGGAATATTGTTCGACCTACCAAATTACGCGGAGAATGTAATATTAACGCTTCAATCCTAAGCAAACTTGAAATTTATCCAGAAATGAGACTATAATTTGGCCGGCGATTATGGAAATGTGACTATAATGTGGCCGGCGATTATGTTAAAAATAGTCCTTAGTTACAGAAATGGTTTTAAACCGTTATAAACAAAGAATGTTATGAAGCAGCTAGGGTTTTTTGTAAGAAGGTTTATGGCATACTGCCCATCTTTCGTCAGGATTTAGTGTTATGCCTGTTTTAGAAGAATTTTATTGGTAAAAGAAGCATGAATTTCTTGGAAACACAGCGTAGGTCAACCCTTAACTATTGGTTAAACAATATTTGTAGAGTCTTAACAAATGCAGCTGCAAGAAAAACATTTTTATGAATTGGCATTTTTTATAACTTTGGGTTATTTATTGGAAGTTATTCTTGCAGGTTTTTTATGTGAAGTTATTTATTTAAATTATTCGTTTGAATTTATTGAGTTTAGTTATTTATTTGAAGTTATTCAAGCAGGTAAGAAGTTATTTATAACATCAAGACCTGCTGGTCTTGAAGTTATAAAATCATTTTTAA